>JAGVVM010006990.1:0-15535 GCA_019149425.1 Psidium friedrichsthalianum
GTGAGTTTTACGAATCAAACATTGACCCATCATCGATGGGCTCAAAGTAAGGCTTTCGTGCTTTAAAGTTTGGACTTCAACTTTTCTTTTTTTAAACTTTTAACATGGTCTTTGAACTTTTTTTTGTTCAGATCAATTCCTATAATTTTAAAAAATCCACCATGTAATCTTTCTATTAGTTTAAAAAATTTATAAAAAAAAAACCACCTGAATTCACCATTTGCATTTCTACTTGCCTGACTAACGGAATTACATTGCCATAGTTAACTATTCAAACTTTCAATCGAGTAGTCCATTAGGGTGAATGAAAAGTTTTAACGAATCCAAATCAAGAAAAGTTAGGAAATTATATTAAATTAGGAAAGAATTCTCAGGAACCATTGGGAATATCACTCGTCGTCCGAAATTATCAAGCTGTCGGAGTTTGGAGGGCTGGGCCGGCGGCCTGCAATTTTCCCCGGCGAACAAAGACGAGAGAGATATGGGGGTAGAAAGAGAGAGAGCCAAGAGTGGGGCCCACGAGGGGACCCATCAGTGTCGCTTGACTCGCCAAGTTCGAAGCGCGTTTTACGGTGAAGAGTCAAAACAAGGCGAAGAAGAAGAAGAAGAACTGTTCTCAGTCAAAGTCTCTCTATGGCAACATCAAGCAACTCCCCCTTCCCAAACACAAAACCTACTCCAGGGCGACAATCATTCTAATCGTCTGATTCTATTTGCCCAAAAAAATGAAATTCTATTTAATAACGTAAATAATTCTAATTTTATTTTTAAAAATAATTTTAGAGAAAAAATTAAAAAAAGTTGATTATGAAAAAAATCACTTTTGAGAATTACAAAATAAAATGAAATCCCACATCTCTCATTTTTCTCTTTTAGTTCTCTCATCATTTTTCTCTTGACCTAAAATAGAATGATGTCTCATTTTCAAATATATATATATAAGACAATAAAATGAAGAAATAAAAAAATCCAAAAAATTTGGAAAAATTCTAAAAATCCAAATTTTTTAGAAAATCCATGAAAATAGAAAAAACTTAGATCTTTACCAAAAAAATAAAAATAAAAAATTAGATTATGCTGGTTTGACCTCATTTTCATAAATTTGGGTCAGGATTTCCTAGATTTCATATATTTTATTCTTTCTTAAAAAATCATAGACACCTTTGAAATTCAATTCAAACCATATTTCTTTAAGTCTTTAGAGTTTTATGATGCGATTTATCAATGTCATGATTCTTTGATTGCGCACTTGATTTATTTGATTGTAAATTGCCTAAGTTTATTTACTTTAAACTTAGTCTAGTTTTAGAAAATTTTGAAAAAAGACAAAAATAATCATTGTGATACTTAGCAAGTTCTTATCAATAAGTTTTCAATGAATTAACACTGAGATTTGATTTCCTAGAACAAAAAATGCATACTAATGTAGGATGGTACAATGTATTTCTCTTGTAAAAACAAGAATGTCGATCATATTGGTTGTTTGCTCACTCAAAAAAGTACGATGAAACCTTGTAATAAATAGCGAAAGTGACTAGTGATGATTCTTGATATTTATTTTTATATTTCAATATGCAATATGAATTAATTCAAAATATAAGATGAAATTTCACAAAGTAACTATATAATTATTTGACTTAAATAACAAAAATTGGAAAGAGCGCTCGTTCTTAGAATAAAAATTTTGTGTAGTTACCAAATACGTTTCTATTATAGAAGTACAAATTTTGAGCAGTTACTAAGGGCATGTTTGGTAACGTTTCTGTTCCTCTGTTTCTGTTCCTGGGAACAAAAAAAGATCAGAAACATGTTTGGTAACACTAATAATTCTGTTTCTGATTCTGCTCCCGGGAACACTTTTGGACCAAAAATCAGAAACAAAAAAAAGTTGTTTCTCAAAAAAAGAACACTTTTTTAGGATCACTTTTCAAAGATGGACTTCTCAGCCTCTTCCCACGATACTTTTTTAGGATTACTTTTGGACAAAAAATCAAAAATTTTATATAGTTACCAAACGCATTCTGATTCTCTAAAAGAACAGAATCAAAAAAAGTGTTTTAATCAGAATCACTTTTTTGGAACAGAAACGTTACCAAACAGACCCTAAACGTATTCTGATTGTCTAAAACTCAAAGTAGAGTTAGAAAAAGTTATTTTAATTAGAATCGTTTTTTTAAATCAAAATTGCCCTAAAATGCGCGCTCTCTCTCTTTCCCAGCTCCTTTCATCTTGTTTTGGCTCTCTCTTTATTTACACGCTCTTGGGTTTTCGATACTAGCTGCGGACATCTCTCATACGCCGATTTTGGCTTTCACCATAGCGAAAGAAACCGAAAGATGGGCTGGTGCGCACCCGGCAATCCTTTGCTCGTCCCGCTCTTGTTCTTCTTCTTCTCCTCCTCCTCCTTCTACCCTTTGGCCTTCTCTAAGCTGTCTTCACGTCAAACAGAAGTCATGATCGATCTCTCCCAGAGGATCCCGACTTCTGACTTGCCGGGGAACAGCACCGAAGACCCCGACCCGTGTAAATGGAAATGGGTCATATGCAGTCTGGATAACTCCTCCGTGATCGAGCTCTCTCTCTCTGGGCTCTCTCTCAGTTCCTCCAGTTTTTTGCCTGTGATTTGCCAGATTGGTTCTTTGCAGGTTCTTGATCTGTCCGACAACCAATTGCCCTCGCTCCCTAATGAATTCATCACTTCTTGTGGGAAAATTGATGGGCTCCAGCGGTTGAACGTCAGCAGGAATGCGTTGGTAGGTCCTTTGCCTTCTTTTACTGGTTTCCCTGGGTTGGAGTTCTTGGACTTATCTTATAATCATATGGGGGGAATCATTGGCTCAGAATTAGATGGTTTAGTTAAGTTGAGGAGTTGAATCTTAGTATGAATATGTTCAGTGGGTCAGTTCCAGTTCACCTGTCCGGGTTCTTGGAGGAGCTCGAGCTTTCGGCGAATGAATTCGACGGTAAAATCCCTGAGGGACTTGCAGATTATCAAAATTTGACCCTGATTGATCTTAGCCAGAACAATCTTTCAGGGTTTGTCCCCGACAGACTAGGGGGGCTCCCAAAGTTGGAAGTGCTGGTTCTGTCTTCCAATAATCTCAGCGGGAAAATCCCGGATAGTCTAGCTAATATCAAAACACTTTACCGTTTCTCTGCGAGCCAAAATAACTTCAGCGGCCCAATTCCCAGTGTGTTAACGAATTTCTCAAAAGCTTGGATCTTCGTTACAATAAGCTGAGTGGGTCAATTCCGCCCGACCTTTGTCCCGACCAAATTTGCAGTTCGTAGATTTGTCTTTTAATCGATTGGAGGGGCCGATACCTGACAATCTATCGTCTCACATGTTCAGGTTGAGACTTGGTAGTAATTTTCTTAGTGGTACGATCCCCTCTAATACGTTGGGAAGCCTCGAGAAATTGACTTACTTAGAACTGGAAAATAATAGCTTGACAGGACCAGTCCCTCCTGAACTGGGCAAATGTCGGAGTTTGGCCCTGTTGAATTTGGCGCAGAATAAACTGACTGGTCCCTTACCACCAGAGTTGGGAAATCTCAGCAGTATTCAAGTCATGAAGCTTCAGTTAAACAAGATTGATGAGAGCATCCCAGGCCAAATTACGCAGTTAGCGAGTTTAGCGCAGTTGAATATCAGCTGGAACCTGTTGAGTGGTTCCATTCCATCTTCCCTTCCAAACTTGCAGAACCTTACCATCTTAAATTTGCAGCACAACAGTCTGAGTGGCTCCATACCCATTGAAATTTGGAGATTAGATGGTTTATTGGAGCTGCAGCTGGGGAAAAATCAACTTAGTGGGCATATACCAACCATGCCACCGAGTTTGCAGATTGTTTTAAACCTCAGTAATAATCTTTTCGATGGGACTATCCGGCTACCTTTTCTCAGCTAAAGAACCTAGAGATTTTGGATCTCTCAGACAACCAGTTTTCAGGTCCTGTTCCCATGTCATTTACGGAGATGACGGCCCTGACACAGATAATACTTTCCAATAATAACCTGTCGGGTGTTATTCCAAAGTTTAGGCAAATGGTCAACGTGGAATACAGTGGAAACAAGAACCTCACTAATGGGACAGCACCGAGCCCTCCTCCTGTCACACGGAAAAGAAACTCTGTTGCAGTGCCAGTTCTTACTGCACTGGCATCTTCTGTCCTTTCCGCAGGGGTCCTTTGGGCGGTTCTTTTATTAGTACGGAAACACTTTAACTGCCTCAACGACAAGCATCCGCAATCAGGAGGTTTCTGGCCATGCAAGTAGAACGAAAATGGGGTCCCAAATGAGCGAGGCGAGGCGATAAGAGGGAATGCTGGCGCTTTTATCCGATCAAATAATAGCCAACGTAAAGCAATCCATTTTGCAAATTCATCATCATGGGCAGTTGCTAGAAAACATAGGACAAGTGACGTATGCAATACTTGAATTTTCGTTATAAATGCTACATAGGATTTTTAGGTCTGTAGCTCGACTGAGCGCTCTTGTGCCGTCTATCTTTTTCTAAGAATGATCTATAGATGATATAAAAATTCATTTTTACTAAGATATATTTCAAACCACTTGGTATAACCGCAAAGATGTTAGCGTGGCAAGTTTGAATGGTCCGTGGGCAATGACTAGGAGTGATCGGTTCCCGGTCCGGTCCGGTTCCCCTCAAGAACCGGGAACCGGACCAGTGGTCCCGGTTCCCAATTTATCGGAATCGGGAATCAGACCGACCATCCCGAGAACCAGACCGGACCGGACTAGACCGATAAATGGATCGGATCGGACCGAACCAGACCAGACCGGACAAAAAAAAAAAAATAACCAAAATTATTCTCTAATTGTTGAAATTAATAACGTTATAAAACTTCAATGTCTATGTAAAATGACTTCCCAATAGAAAAAAATAAGAGGCCCAAGGAGCCGAAAGAGATTTACGGACCGAATTAGGGAAAAAAAATTTTAAAAAAAGGACCGGTCCGGTTCGGTCCTAGAAACCCAGAACCGGGAACCGAACTGCCCGGTCACCGGTCCCAATTTTAGAAACCGGGAACCGGACCAGACCTCTATAAGAACCGGAAACCGGACCACCGGTCCCGGTCCGGTCCGGGCGGTCCCGGTTCGGGTGGGCCAAGTTGCTCACCCCTAGCAATGACTACTGTCATTTAGCAACCCAAACCTTAATAATCCATCTCGACAAAAATAATTACTAAAACCTTTATTTTAGCAGGCACGGACAAAGGTTATTTCGACTGAGGACAGAATTTTCTACTCAAAACGTATAATTTTGTGGAAAATCATGCCTTGCTATCAAGAGAAAAATAGAAAATACCGACACAGGTGATATCCTTATACGAAAAGGTTTTTATCGATCACCGTCGATATTGCACGGTGATATAAAAAAAAAAATAGCTCTCGTCGCCCATCAGGATGTAAAATATTTTTATTGGAGTCATTCAAAACCTATCAAAAAGGACCCCTATTTTTGCTAATCATAGGAGGTTTCAAATCCTTCGCTTCAGAACGTTTCAAATCCACTTAAAGGGATAATAAGAGCACAAATCCAATAACTTTCATCCGGCAAATTGGACACCAAACCCATTGTATATGATGGGAGTTGCCGGTGTATTGGGCACTGCTCTCCTATGCGCTACTCATGGATCATGGTACTACCGTAGAAACAATCAACTCATTAATGGCGAAATACCCAAAAATTCAACTCTATTCTTTAATTGTCCGGCTATAAATTGTGCAAGAGTATCAGGATGTCCGTAAGGGTTTGTTCCCTAGGATCAGCTTTGGATCTTTCCTGTGCAACTTTGGCAAAAAGCAAAGAAGGCTTCTTTATAGGGGGGCCTATGACATCAGTGAGATATCATTCTAGAAGGACTGAAATTCTAATCTTGGGTCCTCATTTGAGTGTCATAATTTTCTCTCGATCATTTAAATGTCACATCGATGAAAAATCATTTACTTGAGTACTTATTTCAACGAATCGTCCTACATGGCGTCTTAAATTAAATTTTTACCGCGAAGTGGCTTTTTCATATAAATTAATTGGACAAAATCGAGAATTGCAAGCCTAAAATCCGATCTGGCACCCACCTCGTCCCGGATCGCAAGGTCAAGTTTCCCCTTTGCATGTTTCCCATCGACCAAAACGCTCTTTTTAACGTATACTACACGATCCCACGACGAACCAACCTAATGATCGATCTCTTCCCACACTTGTCCGAAGGAGAAAATCCAAAATCTCTTCGCTGGGTTCGTCGCTCAATTTCTCCCTCCATACAACATGGAGAGGCACCCGATGACTCCGGGCAAGGGTGTCTTTTGAGTCTCCGAATGATGTACGCGCCTTGAAGGACGAAAGGCAAATCACCAAATCGTCCTTAGCTAATCCAAGCATCCCCGCGGTGGCCGTTCGCTTCGAAAGATTAAGACCCGAAGTGATGGCTAAGGCCAGTGGAGGACCGGATGCATGATTGTGCATCCGTCTCGGTCCAATCCGGGAATCAAATCTGGCCGAACAGAACCGGTCAGTTCGGGTGGTTTCCGGAGCGGCTGCTACAGTTTCCAGTTTCATACAAGGAACTATTTGGAACAGACGGACCGGCCAAAATTTCTTTTTCTTCAATTTTTTTTTAAAATTTTGAAGCAAACGCCTAATCAGTAAAATCTTTTTTTGTTTAGTTTTTGAGAAATCCTCACTTGTAAGGAGCAAAAGAAAGAAATCCCCCGTTCTTGATTGAATCGAACAGGACCAATTTGTCCGGTCCGATTTCGGGATCAGGTGGGCTGATTCTTGGTTCTACAAATTAGGAATCGACCATGCCTAATTTGGTACCTGTTTCGGTTTCCTTTTGCTTCTTCTTCCTTTGTGCCGAATTCGTAAACCCCAACCCACCCACACCATCATTCCCTGCCAACTAATCCTTCGTATTACTTTTGTCTCTCAACAGAAAGGGTCAGTACCAGTTGCATGATAATCGCAAGCTTTACGAAGAAAAGTTAATCCAGAAGAGACACGAGGCTCAACCAGTAGAAGTGAGCATCGGTGGAGATCGTGGAGTCCGACTTGACCTAATTCAAAAAGGAGGCTTGGGGCATCGATGGCGGAATTTAAGATTAGGTCTCATACTTTTCAAATTGAAAAAAGAGGAGTGCGATTGGTGGAGATTACGGTTGGGGTTCGTATTTTTCAAATTTGGAGATCTAAAAAGGGAGAAAAAAAAATCCCGATCTAGAATGCCCTCCCAACATAACCCGACCCGAATTGTTCAGAATACCTTACACTTTAACTCTTACCTAACTAAGACCAAGGCCTAACCCTAAAGCACCCGTTTTCGGGTTGGCCCTACTCGGCTTTTCTACAGCCCTACCAAAAACGTGAAGATCCCAGCAGATCGGCTTGAATGGTCCGTGGGCATTGGGCCTCTTTGAATCTTCGGTTCACGGCCCTTGCTCAAGTTTAGCAATCCAAACCTTGCTAATCCATCTCGGGATATATAATTACTCAAACCCCCCACTCTAGCATGCATGGAAAAAGGGTACTTCCAATTGGGGAATTATTATTTTTCCACTTCTATCATAGTATAATTTCATAAAAAAAAACAAAATCACGCCTTGTCGTCAAGAGAAAAACAGGAACCTCCCGCGGACGATATCCTCGAGTGAAGGACGCATTGTGAGAAGGCGCTTATCGATTGCCATCACATCGCGCGAGGATTAAAAAAACGAAAATTGCTATTGTAGTCCATCGCGGAATTTAATAACCTTTTCCACCGTTTGAATAGGGAAAATGGATTTTTCTTACGCTGATGGTGGCCTTGACGTGTGGTTCGGGCCTGAATAATTCACTCGCCTTTTCGGGGTCAAACTCACAAACTTCCTATTTTCATCTTTCTTTTCCCTCTTCTTCGTTCCTTTTACGTCGGGCACAGTGAAGCCGAACCCCTCAAATTCTGTCGCAGCCCAACCCCGACGACCATGGGATTTGCTTGGATCGGTGTTTCCGGCGACGTCCGAGGCATTTAGAGGATTGGCTTTAGGTCGGCGGCGAAGTTTCGTCGCCCTTGGCCTCCTGGTGTGCGGCAACAGCGAGCATCGATTCTTCGACAGTGATTACAAGCGACCGTCAGTGATGAATGAGTGTCGTATCAAATATTCACCTGTAATTCCAACACCGTTTCGAAATCGAATCTCCGCGGACCAAGTAATGACGACACCGTCGAGTTATACCCAGCTAACTCAAACAACACGCATCATTGCCTTGCCGAGTACAATCAAACTACAGCGGCAAACACCAGAAAACAAATGGAGACGAGAAATAAGCGTTTTCGAAGTTCAAAACATTGCATACGTTTGGCTTTTGGTGTCGCGGTAGAAAGAAGTTCTAAGGTTCGCAATCATCCGTTAAATGAAGCTCGAACCACATGTCGCGAATGGACAGGAATTTAAGACTGTGATCAAGACCTAAGATTTGGGCTAGTCGCGAAATGGAACCAAACCAGTTCAGCTTGAGATTATCTCATCTCTTCTCTATATCTCATTAGGGAAATATCTCGACTCAATCGAGATTCGCATTGATTGGGTCAATCACAATTTTCGATCGTGTGAGTTTCACGAATCAAACATCTATCACCATCGATGGGCTCGAAGCAAGAAGTTTCGTGTTTACGCTCTGGACCTTCAACATTTCTTTTTTAAACTTTCAACGTGGTCTTTGAATTTTCTTTTGGTCAATCAAATTCCTTGATTTTCAAAAATCCACTCAATGCTATCGTTCTATAAAGTTTACCGCGTGGATCACATGCATTTTCTTCAAACATGAATTGCTTGACGGTCATCGTTTGTTAGGTCACATTAATAACCTAAACTGTCCCATCATTTTTCGAAGTCAACCAACTTTTTCCCCTTTCTTTTCAAGCTGTTACCATAATAATGAAATGCATGGTCCTGAAGTCACATGAATGATACACGGCAAATCTTACACGCCTAACTAACGGAATTTACATTCGTCATAAGTTAACGGTACTAAAATTTTTAATCGGATGAGTCCATTAGGTGAATTGTAAAAGTTTAAGAATCAAATCAAAATAAAAATTAGGAAATTGTATTAAACGAGGAAAGAATGCTCAGGAACCATTGACATCACTCGTTGTCCGGAATTATCAAGTGGTCGGAGTCTGGAGGGCTGGAGCCGGCGGCCTGCAATTTTCCCCGGCGAACAAAGACGAGGAAGATGTGGGGGTAGAGAGAGAGAGAGAGTCAAGAGTGGGGTCCACGAGGGGGACCCATCAGTGTCGCTTGACTCGCCAAAGTTCGAAGTGTGTTTTACGGTGAAAAGTCAAAAACAACGCGGAGAAGAAGAAGAACTGTTCTCAGTCAAAGTCTCTCTTTGGCAGCATCAGTCAACTCTCCCTTCCCAAACCCAAAACCTACGCCAGGGCGACAATCATTCTAATTGCCTGATTCTATTTGTCGAAAAAAAAATTATTTGATAAAGTAAATGATTCTGATTTTATTTCAAAAATAGTTTTAATAAAAATAAAAAAATTATTATGAAAAAAATCACTCTTGAGAATCACAAAATAGAATGAAGCCTCATATATTTCATTTTTCTTTTTCAATTCTCTCATCACTTTTTCTTGACCTAAAACAAAACGAGATCTTATTTTCAAAGAAAAATATATAAGATAATAAAATTAAGAAATATAAAATTTAAAAAAGTTTGAAAAAATTCAGAAAAATCCGAAAATTTTTAGAAAATCCGTGAAAATAGAAAAAACTTAGATTATGCTAGTTTGACCTTATTTTCAAAAATTTGGGCCTATATTTTCTAGATTTAAAAAATTTTGTTCTTTTTAATCGTAAACACTTTTGAATTAAATTTGAACAACATTTCTTTAAACCCTTAAGGTTTTATGATACAATTTATCAATGCCATGATTCCTTGATTGCGCACCTGATTTCTTTGATTGTGAATTGCCTAAGTTTATTTACTTTAAACTTAGTCTAGTTTTAGAAAATTTTGAAAAAAGACAAAAATAATCATTTTAATACTTAGCAAGTTCTCGTCATTAAGTTTTCGATGAATTAACACTAAGATTTGATTTCTTAGAACAAAAAATGCATGCTAATGCAGGGTAGTACAGTGTATTTCTCTTGTAGAAATAAGAGCGTCGCTCGTATTGGTTATTCACTCGCTCAAAAGAGTTCGATAAAACATCATAATAAATGACGAAAATGACTTATGATGATTCTTGATATTTATTTTTACATTTCAATATGCAATATGAATTAATTCAAAATATAGGATGAAATTTCACAAAGTAACTACATAATTATTTGACTTAAATAACAAAAATTAGAAAGAGCACTTGTTCCTACAAACAAAAATTTTGTGCAGTTATCAAACACGTTTCTATTTCAGGAATAGAAATTTTGAGCAGTTACCAAATATATTCTGATTCTCTAAAACTCAAAGTAAAATTAAAAAAAGGTTATTTTAATCAAAATCACTTTTTTTGAATCAAAATAAGCGCGCGCTCTCTCTTTCCCAGCTCCTTCTTCGGTTTCATCTTGTTGTGGCTCTCTCTTTATGTACACGCTCTTGGGTTTTCGGTACTAGTTGGGGACATCTCTCATACGCCCATTTTGGCTTTTACCATAGCGAAAGAAACCGAAAGATGGGCTGGTGCGCATCCAGCAATCCTTTGCTCGTCGCGCTCTTGTTCTTCTCCTCCTCCTTCTACCCTTTGGCCTTCTCTAAGCTGTCTTCACCTCAAACAGTATGATCGATCTCTCCCAGAGAATCCCGACTTCTGACTTGCCGGGGAACAGCACCGAAGACCTCAACCCGTGTAAATGGAATTGGGTCACATGCAGTCCGGATAACTCCTCCGTGATAGAGCTCTCTCTCTCTGGGCTCTCCCTCAGTTCCTCAAGTTTTTTGCCTGTGATTTGCCAGATTGGTTCTTTGCAGGTTCTTGATCTGTCCCACAACCAATTGCCCGAGCTCCCTGATGAGTTCATCACTTCTTGTGGGAAAATTGGTAGGCTCCAGCGGTTGAATTTCAGCAGGAATGCGTTGGTAGGTCCTTTGCCTTCTTTTACTGGTTTTCCTGGGTTGGAGTTCTTGGACTTGTCTTACAATGGTACGTGGACAACAGTCTGAGTGGCTCAATACCCTTTGAAATTTGGAGATTAGACGATTTATTGGAACTCCAGCTGGGGAAAAATCAACTTAGTGGTGATATACCAACCATGCCACTGAGTTGCAGATTGTTTTGAACCTCAGTAATAATCTTTTCGAAGGGGCTATCCCGGCTGCTTTTTATCAGCTAAACAACCTAGAGATTTTGGATCTCTCGGACAACCAGTTTTCAGGTTCCGTTCCCACGTCATTTACTCAGATGGCGGCCCTGACACTGATAATACTTTCCAATAATAACCTGTCGGGTTATTCCGAAGTTTAGGCAGATGGTCAAAGTGGAATCTAGTGGAAACAAGGACCTCATTAATGGAACAGCACCAAGCCCTCCTGTCGGATGGAAAACAAACTCTGTTGCGGTGCCAGTTCTTACTGCACTGGCATTTTCTGTCCTTTTCGCAGGGGTCCTTTGGGCGGTTCTTTTATGGAAACACTTTTGACTGCCTCAACAAGCATCCGCAATCAGGAGGTTTCTGGCCATGCAATTCCAATAGTACGAAAATGGGGTTCCAAATGAGCGAGGCGAGGCGATAAGAGGGAATGCTGGCGCTTTTATCCGATCAAATAATAGCCAAGGTAAAGCAATCCATTCTGCAGATTCATTATCATGGGTAGTTCCTAGAAAGCATCGGACAAATGATGTATGCAATGCTTGAATTTTCGTTCTATATGCTACATAGGATTTTTAGGTCCGTGACCCAACCGAGCGTTCTTGTGCCATCCATCCTTTTCTAAGAATGATCTAAAGATGATATAAGAATTCATTTTTAGAAAGGTATATTTCAAATCTTTTGGTATTGATGAGATTTATCTGATCAAATTGGAAGAATAAAAGAAATAAGAAAAACGAACAACGCGATTTACCCAGGTTCATCCAGGAAGGAGCTACGTCCTGCAGTCTGTATTATTAGGTTTTTTGTCGCATGGTTACAATGACCAGCCATCGGGACCTCCGTGTCGGGGGCGCTGCCCCCGAACCCCCGCATTCCGTGCGTAGGGATCACATGTCGTTGGTTCATACTTCTATTTTCCTAAGCTCACGTGCGCATGCCCGATGTGAGAAATAAGGGTTCCCGAAGTATTCACCAACTCCAACAGGTATAACCACAAAGATGTCAGCGAGGTGGGTTTGAATGGTCCATGGGCGATGACTGCTGTCATTTAAGCAACCCAAACCTTAATAATCCATCTCGAGAAAAATAATTACTAAAACCTCTGTTTTAGGAAGCGTGGACAAAGTTTATTTCAACCGAGGATAGAATTTTTCTACTCAAAACGTATAATTTCGTGGAAAATCATGCCTTGCTGTCAAGAGAAAAATTGGAAATACCGACACAGACGATATCCTTATACAAAGAGGTTTTTATCGATCACCATCGATGTTGCACGATGATTAAAAAAAAATGATTCTTGTCGCCTATTAGGATGTAAAATATTTTTATTGGAGTCATTCTAAACCTATCAAAAAGGACCCATACTGTTGCTAGTCATAAGAGGTTTCAAATCCGTTGCTTCAAAACATTTTAAATCCAATCAAAGGGATAAAAACAGCACAAATCCAATAACTTTCATCCGTGCTGTCTTTAGGGTACATCTAATTGCCAGAATCCCACTTTTAGATCAAATTTTGATTAAATCACAATAAACCCATTCTATATGATGGGAGTTGCTAGCGTATTAGGCATTGCTCTCCTATACGCTACTCATGGATCATGGTACTACTATAGAAAACAATCAACCTACTAATGGCGGAATACCCAAAAATTCAATTCTATTATTTAATTGTCCGGCCATAAATTGTGCAAGAATATCAAGTTGTCCGTAAGGGTTTATTCCCTAAGATCGGCCTTGGGTCTTTTCTGTGCAGCTTAGGCGGAAGGCAAAGAAGGCTTCCTTTTAGGGGGAGCTCGAGCCATCGGTGAGATACCATTCTGGAAGAGCTGAAATTCTAATTTTGCGTCCTCACTTAAGTACCATAACTTTCTCTTGATCACTTGAATGTCATATCGATGAAAAATCATTTACTTGAGTAACTATTTCGGCAAATCATCCTATGTCGCGTCTTAAATTAAATTTTTACCGTGACTTGGCTTTTTTGAAAGAAATTTAAGTCCAACATAGATAATCTTCAATTAATTAATTTCGAATGAAACCCTAGATTCTATAAAGGAGAATGCTCTTGTAATAAGCTGAGCAATAGAGAGATTCGATCTTGAGACAAGCAAAAGCAAAGTTCGCACTTGCAAGATAACAAGTGGTGACTAGTTGAATTGGCTTCAGTAAGATCGAGATGATGAGGAGTCGTGCTAATTTAGAGGAATTTAAAGAAATTGTTGAGTTCGAGACATGAATCGCCATGGTCCTCGATCACTACTGCTTTTTGTTTTTGTTTTTTACTTTTTCTATCTGTTTCGCTTATTCATCCTTTTTTTCCAATTGATCCCCTTTCTGATTTTCTGTGATCGTTGGTTAACTGCCCTTGACATGGTGGTCGGTGGTGGCTATGGATTCTTGATGGTGGTTCCATGCGATGGGTAGTAGCCAGTGGTGGCAGCGGAAGCTGCGTCATAAATGGTGGAGTATAGTTGATGGTGATATTGATGGTGATGATGGTATCTTGGTACGGTGGTTCAAGGACTTGTGGTGGCCAGCAACGGCAACTGCGCCGCGATAATCATGTGTGTTTAAAACTTGTAGAGGATATACGCGGTAGAGAACGATGTTGTGTCACAGAAGAGTGCAGAAACTGATTTCCGCTTTTCCAAAAACCATTTGAACATGTCTGATTTTGTATACAATCAAAAGAGACCATTCTAATCTCGTTACGAGAGAATAAGTGAATCACATCATTAAGTGATACTAAGCTAATTCAACCAACGCGCATCATCATTTTCCCACCAAAAAAAAAAGCATGCATCATCATTTCATCACACATGACATCGCATTGCCAAGCACGACAAACTATAGTAGCTAACATTAGAAAACAAATGCAGACGAGAAGCAAGTGTTTTCGAGTGGGTCATAGTCGAATGAAGTTTGCGATCATCCTTTAATTGAACCTCGAACCAAATGTCGTGAATGGACATGACCTTAAGACCATGAACAAGACCTAAGATTTGAGCTAGTTGAGAAATCGAACCAAGCTTGGTGTTGGCCGGGTTCCCTCCCTCATGAAGTTAGCCTGGTGAATTGCAAACCCAAAGACTTAAACCCTAGTCCATATGGAGAAACAGAGTTTCTCACTATTATCATGTAGTAATCGCAAAATAATGTTTTTTGGACACGGTACCAAGATAGAAAAAGAGAGCAAAAAATTCGACAAAGATGATGTTGTCCGATTTTTATCAGGCTGACGTTCGGTGGCTGATTCGTGCTCCCTACATCAGGTTTTTTGTTTTTTTTTTGGTAAAGTACATCAGGTTTTTTGTTGGTTGAACTAAATCTGCATTTTGGTGAGATATATCCTTAATCTGTTGTGAAGTTCATGTTATTCTCAAGAATGACGTTTTTGATGTTGTTGCTACTACGTACCTCTAGCATAACTAAAGAAGAAATTTGTTCACCCAATTTTGGGTGTTCAACCAAAAAAAGAAAAAAAAAAAAAGGTTTCGTACGGAATTCGGTCCTGTGGTTTAGATCTCCTCACACCGAGGAGGTTCCACGTAAAATAGCTTTGTGTTCATGGGTAATTGGCATTTATACCGCTCTATCATTTTGTTCCACATTAGGTTTGCACAAGAAGGATATTGTTTTGTTTCTCTACTCTAATCCAATGTTGTTCGCGTTGTCACTGTTTCTCCCATCACTTGAGATGCTCGCATCTCTACTCTATAGCTTATTAGGGAAATGTCTTGACTTAATGGAGATTCGTATGCATTGGATCAATCCCGATTTTCGACCATGTGAGTTTCACAAATCAGACATCGATCATCACGTCTCGTCCACCGTGGGCTCGAAGCAAGAAGTTTCGGCTTACGCTTATTAGAGGACTACGAGCAAATAACACGGGTGGAGCGTCAATTTTTCTTTTTTAATTTTTAACTTGGTGGTTGAACCCTTTTTTTTTTTTTCCAACCTAACTCCTTAATTTTCAAAAATCTGCTCAATGCTATATCCTTCCATTAAGTGTACCGCTGGATCATATGCATTTTCTTTAGATGTGAATTGTCTGACGATCAGCGTTTGTTAGGTCACATTAATAACCCGAACCGTCTTGTCGTTTTTTAAGTCAACCAACTTGTCCCCTTTTCTCTTCATGCCGTTATCGTAGCGATGGAAGACATGATCTCGAAGTCATGTGAATGATTACACAGGCAATT
>JAGVVM010006991.1:0-16372 GCA_019149425.1 Psidium friedrichsthalianum
TCATCTAGTGGGGAGTCAATGGTTTAAATTCAATAGGAGGAACTAACTCTGTAGTTTTTATTATGATAAGCTATTATTATAGATAATATCAGAATTGCGAGTCTTAGTAATTATAGTTATAAAATAAGGCGGAACACTTGTGTACGAGCAATGATAATTCGTGTCTTGTATTATTCTATCTTCCATTGTTTCCTATCAATTATGTTCTGAAAATTAGAAATCAACAAGCAAAAAGAAAAAGTAAATAGAGCTAGTCCGATCAATCATGGCTATATCCACTATTTTGAACATCCATTCCATTTGTATTTTGAATACCGATAAAAACATGGAAGATTGTTGGCACCGATAGGACATTCCCACATGCATCTTGGAAGCTCAAACTACAAAGAAGACCATGTTATTGTCAGGTTTGAATACGAGATACTTGTTTCGATGTTCGGTCGAAATATATCACCTTATTAATTATATGAACTGCGGAGACCAATTTTGATACATTTGGCATTACTTGATCACATGCATACATATAATATGAATGTGACCGTTACATGTTTACATATGCGACATGGATGCACGATGCGTAGGATGGGTGGCTAATGCGGAACAAAGGACTCGGCAAGTCGGAATCATGGTCCCTCCGACGGTTCCCGGTGGCATGATTCGTTGATGTCTCTCCCGGGCCAACCTTGGCAACAGCTCCTCCATCTTATTCTCAAATTATATTATTGCCCTCCGTTTGGAAAGTTTTGGCAAACCTGGCCGTGTATGATTGAGAGATTATTTTGTGTACCTTTTATTTTCGTGTCGGGGCTTTGTTTGAATTTTCTAGGACTCAAAATTGGACTTTCGCACTCCATTGTAATATCAGATCTTGAAAAGCATAATATTCTCTCTCCCTTTCCATAAAGACAACCTTGAAACTGAAGAGAATTTTACTTACAGCAGATTACAAGGTAGATTAGCTGATATGTTAATGTGGTGGTTCACGGACCATGATGATAATTGCATGATCGGTTTGGCATCTCACACATACGGACCAAAAAGGTCAATAAATCATAAGATTATATAGGAAAAGACTCGATATTCTCTGGCGTTTTATGTTGCTCTATGATCCCATAGTACAACCAACAAGAGCAACGTTCAATGCGACAAAAAAAATAAAATAAAAATAAAAATATCAAATATAAAAAAGGGTAAGGACGGGCGATAGATGCCACATTCTCTAGGTATTATTTAAGGGTATCGTCCCTGCTATGAAATGTATGATTTGAGTCAAAATTAATTTTTCCATTAGTAAATGAACAAGCCTGTCATTAAAGCCATAATTAATTTATATATTAGTAAATGAACAAGCCTGTCATCAGAGCCCATCGACATACCATAAGCCAAAGTGATGGGAAGAATAGGAAAATGAGAAGGGCGGTGCTATTTCCACCCCCGTTTTATTTCTATCACATCTTTATTAATCAATACAAATATTCCATTACACTAGTCAATATACCAATTTACCATATCTCATTATCTTCTCAGTTTTAATTTTGTCATAGTTTTCGCATTAGCCATGACTATTTCTTACCCTTTTTCTTCTTCTTCTTTTTTCTCTCTCTCAATTTTACTAAAGAAAAATTTACCCGCAACCCTTCCAAACAACTTTTATCTATCGATTTTCCGCACCCATTACATTTCGATGTTTCCTTCTTGTTAGTCTTTTTTTGAACTTATTCCTCATTATTGTAATCTAAGCAAGCACTAATCCTATATCATAGTAGAGAAATGTCAATTTTATCTACAAAATTGTTTACTTCTTTTTCCTAGATTATCCTCATGATTGTTTGACTTCCACTTTTGGTACAAATTTACGAGAATTTAGTCAAAGATCGTGATGCATTGTACACAATTTACTCAAAGATTATCTTCTTAGTTGTCCTTAAGTTATTTTTCAATAATAGTTTCCTAGTAAAAAAAAATGCAATTCATTACGAAAATAATTAGATTGTTTTGTCAGAAACACAATAATTAGTTCCGAACGGAGAAAGAAAAGCAAAAAACCAAAAAAGAAGGCAAGCATTAGTCTTAAATCGAGAGTGGACCCCAAATTTAACCTCAATAAATGTTATTTGAGAGGAGTATGATAGCTTCATCTCTATCAAAATTGAAATAAAAGAAAAGGAAGGAAAAAAAACGTAAGGAAAAAAAAATCTTAAATCAAGAATGAGACCCATTAGGAGAATGTAGTCGATTCAATATAAAAGTGGGCGTCAGAAGCCACTAAACGAGTGGAAATAGCACAAGCCAAACGAGAAATGAAAAACATCCTCCCTTGAAGTGCACATATATGTATAACAAAGAAATGATTATGTGCCTGTTTTTAATCCATTGTGAGATTAACATTGTAGAGTCCATAATGTTTTTTATTTATTCGTTATTTGTTCTTTTCTGACCCAGAATAGGAGGAGGCGCTTTGGAGTCTTCTCCGGGGTTTGTGGACACATTTTGGACCTAAAATTCGCCTCGGCGAAAGGATGAGAGAAGGCAAAAACTATAACGCTATGTCAAGGAGAAGCCAGCGGCCACTCCACTGGAAGCAGCAATCTACTTTAACATTCGAGAATGCTAAAAAAACTACGTGTTGACAATGACTAGTATATATATGGGAAGCAACTTCTTCGTAATTAAAGAAGGTTTGATTACCAGGGAAAGGATTATTTTGCGAGATTTTTTTTTAAAAATCATAGTTGACTATGTCAGTGTGGAAATTTCCATCTAATTGACTTTAAATATAAGTCGGTCGATTCAGGAAAAATATATAATAATCGAGGTCTTGGTCTTCCACAGATTGAATTAACAAGTTGCTCTACATCTTTCACGTAACAAGAAGACGTTGCGCTAGCAGTTTGCTCTTATTGGTTGTATTACGTGCAATTAAACCAATAGAATAAATAATGGGCCTGTTATTATTCACCATACCCCACATTAATTCTAGGGGAGAATTATCAAAATGTCTTAAACCTATTGTGATTGTGTCAATTCAATCCTAAATGTTGCTTTCCATCGTTCATCACATGGATTTCTTGATTGTATCATGTATGCCCAAGTTTGCACCAGACCTGATGTTGCCTTTACAACGGGACTTTTAGGCAGATATTAGTCAAATCCAGAAGATGATTATTGGGTTGCTACCAAAAGGTTTTAAGATACTTAAAGAGGATAAATGATTATACGCTACTTTATAGACTTGTTCAGGACTTGCAACTAGTTGGGTATTTAGATGCTGACTTTGTTGGCTGTTAGGATGAGATGAGGTCGACAACTGGATACATATTTATGTTAGCAGGAGGTGCAGTATCATGAAAAAGCGAGAAACAGAAATCTATTTCATCGTCCACGATGGAAGTGGAGTTCATAGCATGCTTTAGCCACTACTCAAATAATTTGGCTCTGAAATCTTATTAGGAAGTTGACCATATTTGACTTTGTGGATAGACTCATGCAATTGCATTGTAATAACAGCTCTACGGTGTTGTTCATCAACAATAATAGAAGTCTCAAGGGCCTAAGCATTTAGTGTTCAAGTTTTTTACTACAAATGAGATAGTTTAGAACGGTGACATTGCAGTGGAACATGTTTCTACAGATGATATGGTTGTGGATTCACTAACTAAAGGTCTTCGCCCTTGTGTATTTGAAAGACATTTCAGTAGCATGGGATTAGGAACTGTTGGTAAAATATAGTCGAATGGTATGAACACATGAATCAGACTCTGAGGTGTGACATCACTCTTTTTAAGGAATTATTTGCTCCATAACATTGCTAATGGTTACTAACAAAAAGTTCTCCAGGATATAATAGAGTCTCAAGAAAGAATATTAGATAGCAATTCTAATATTTCTCCAAGAACTTTTTAGGAAACAATCAAAAATGAAGGTTGTACTTTTCTTGTTTAGAAAGAACGAAAATTGAAGAAGAATTATTCTAAAAAAGAACAGAACACTTGAATATATAACAAGAAATAAATACATCTTTTTGCATCCAAAAGGTAGTTAATTCTCATGCAACTCTTCATGTCCAAAACATTTTATTCGATCATACTTTTTTGTTTTTCGAAAATAGTTTTTGTATGAAGATTGCAACTTTTCGAAGGTTTAAAGCTACTAACTCGAACGGACGCAATTCTTCATGTCTAAATTGTCAAGTCTAAAGAGTTGCAACTATTAAACATAATTAATCAATTAAAATTCAAAATCAATATTAAAAATAACCGCAATTCGTAAGTGAACAGTCACACGATTTTGCTAGGACATTACAATTAAATTCTATTAAATTTAATTTTGAAATAAAAAATAAAATAAAAAATAAGAATATGATTGTTGATTCATTACTCACGACCGTGCCAAGTGCGTGTAATAATCACACAATCACATGCACACCCATACGCGGGTATAGTGAGATCTAGCTCACTTGTCCATTTTTTTTTTTAAACACCATAGTAGCCTTCTAACTAATAAAGATACTTACACTTTTCTTTCCATCCTATGTGAGATTGGAAAAGGCAATTTTTATTTGTTTTACAAACAAACTCCAGCAATCCCTCACTTTGTTTGTAAAATAAAATCACAAAAATAAAATTTCTCAAAAAATAAATCCCACATTTTCGTGAGATTAATATACTTACATAAAGGTCTCTTTCGAGTTAAATCTTTATTTAGTGCAAGTATTTTAAAAGTCTATCAAAGTTACAAGTAGCTTGGCTTTAAACTTATTACTCTAAATAATAGATCGGACATACTGCACATATACTAACCTCTTATTTTAGCAAAAAGTTCATAATTACTCAACACTATTATGGCCTTATGTTTGTTCCTATTTCATAAGCTCTCTCGAAAGTAACTCCAACTTTTGTAAGAAGCGACAGCACTTCTAAACATATATAAGTGAAATATTTTCACGTGTTTTTGTTACTAATAAACACGTTATTAAATCATACTATACTTTATTAAGAGTATAACTCAGCCTCTAAAACATAAGACAATCATTTTGAGTAAATTATTTTTACCCATTAAACCTTATAACTAGTGATATACTAGCATTAGATCAGGTTACCAATACCGGTGATTTTAGTCAGAGGGTTTCCATCCTATTTCTTTTGAGGTTACCTTTACCGCATCTTTTATGAGAGCCTTCGTAAAGGGGTCAATCAGATTCTTGCTTAACCTCACGTAAACAATTGTTATGGTAGCATCTTCAATCAATTATTTCACGTACTTATGTTTTAAACTAATATGTTTGGACTTACCATTATAAATACTGCTATAAGCATTTGCCAAAGTAGCTTGACTATCACAGTGAATAGAAATAAAAGCATAGGACTATGCTATAATTTGATGTCCAACAATAAATTTTTTATCCATTCAGCCTTTTTCCCACTTGCTGCTAAAACAATAAATTTGGATTCATTTTTGAGTGAGTTATGCATGTTTTTTTTTGCTCGCCAAGATACAACATATTCACCTAAGGACAGACTGGGCTGGATTGATAACTCTTCTGGTAAGTTTTCAATAGCTGCAACATGGGAGTTTATTCGTTTGAAGACTCCAAAGGTCCCCTGGAGTTCTTTCGTGTGGAATAGAAGCCTGGTGCCGAGATACTCCTTCCTACTGTGGCTGATCTCCCTTAAAAGATTGCCCACGAAGGTTTATTTACTGGCTTACCATAGAATCGCAGACGGAACTTGTGCCTTTTGCCGGTGTCGTCCAGACTCTATAGAACACTTATTCTTCGGATGCCCTTCCACTGGAACCTTGGCCCGATTCTGGGCATCCAAGTTCAACCTTCAATGGCGAAACATACCATGGCTTGACTGTATCGCTTGGATGGGCCGTGTCTTCAAGGGATCTTCATTTCGGGACCAGATTGGCCGTTTCTCCTTTGCTGCTCTATGCTACATCATCTGGATGGCACGGAACAATGCACTTTTTCGGGACCGTCCTTGTTTCTTGCCCTCCATGCGCACCCTACTAGCGAAGGTGGTGAAAGACCGAGGTTTGTCCCTGAAGCCGGTTCAAGACTCCCCGTGCAACAGGAAGATCCAAACCAATTGGGAGATGTCTCCTGATATTTTCTCTTAGATTCGGGCTGGGTTTCCGCCCCTCTTGGCCGTGTATCTGGCGGTGTTCTTTTGCGCCCTTGGGCCTTCTTCTTGTCGCTACACCTTTGTACCTATTGAGACACTCTAGTGTCCTAATTGGTGCGAGGTTTTTGTGTTCGGCTTTTTGTAATCGTGCTTTGAGTACCTTAATACATCTTACCTTTCCAAAAAAAAAAAAAACATATTCACCTAAAAGTGAAAATCCATTTAGAAGTGAAATGTTTATATCTCACACTAGAAATTCAACTAGTATCGATATATTCTTCTAACATGGCCGGATAATTATTATAGAACAATCACAAAGTTTTAGTTCTCTTAAGATAATAAAAAATTCTTGTGACAACATTCCAATGTTCTATACTTGGATTACTAGTGTATCTACTCAACTTACACATGAAAAAAAAAACAATATCAGGTCTAATACAATGCATCGCATTCATTAAAGACCATATAACACTCATATATTCTAGTTGTGCTACTGCTCTGCCAGCATTATAATTTAATTTAATATTGATATCAAACAGAGTAATCATTTCTTTGAAACGTAGATGTTCAAATTTACTTCACATCTTTTCAACGTAGTTACATTGACTCAAAGAATAACCTCTACTGTGCTTTTTAACTTTAATACCTAAGATAGTATCTACTTCACCCAAATCTTTTATTCTAAAGTTTGATATTAGATACTTCTTAGTCTCAATGACCCTAGTCATATTAGTTCTAAATATAAGTATATTGTCAACTTATGAAGAATAAATACACTTGTCATCACTATTATGCTTGAAATCATTGGACAATATGATTGATTCAAATTTTTCATGCCACTGCTTCGGTTTAGGTTAAGCCCATAAAGAGATTTAACTAATTTACATACTTTCCTCTCATTTTTAGGAAGAACGAGACCCTTTCGTTGTTTCATGTAAATTTTTTCATTTAAATCTCTATTTAAGAAAGTAGTCTTGACATTCATTTGATGAACACAAATGTCATAAATGGATATTAAAGCAAAAAGAATTCGAATAAATGTTATATGTGCTACAGGAGCATACGTATCAAAATAATCTATTCCTTCGTTTTGTTTATGATCCTTGGCTATTAATCTAACTTTAAAGTTTGGATAAACCATCAGAATCATATTTTCTACTGAAAACCCATTTGCACCCAATAAGTTTAGATCCTTTTACTAAGTCTGCAAATACCTAAGTATTGTTGGACATAATTGAGTCCATTTCATTATCTATTGCTTCTTTCCAAAAGAAACATTTCTAGAAGACATAATATCACTAAAGCTTTTAGGATCGTCTTTTAAATTTAATACTATGGGTATTTATATATTACGTTATCATATCTATTTCCTTCAATAAGAAAAACATGAGTAATAAAGTGTGAACCTAAATCCTTTGCTTTTCTTACTCTAGTGCTACTCCCAAGTTTAGTCATGTCTTTCAAATCATTTGTTTTCTAATGAAAATCAACATGTGTTTCTATGGATTTTGAATTATTCATATCTTGCATTTGAGCATTATTTTCAATTATTTCAGAATCCATATAACATTTATTCTCAAAGAATTCAACATCTCTTAATGCTATAATGATGTTTGACTCTAAATCAAGAAGTCTATAAGCTTTACTATTTTTAGCATATCCAATAAAGATACTTTTAATAGCTCTAGGACCAAGTTTCGTCCTCTTAGGGTCAAGTATTTTGTAGTGTACCAAACAACCCACACTTTAAGATATGGCAGGTTTGGTTTTCTACCTTTGTGGAAAGGTAGAAAACCAAACCTGCCATATCTTAAAGTGTGGGTTGTTTGGTACACTACAAAATACTTGACCCTAAGAGGACGAAACTTGGTCCTAGAGCTATTAAAAGTATCTTTATTGGATATGCTAAAAATAGTAAAGCTTATAGACTTCTTGATTTAGAGTCAAACATCATTATAGCATTAAGAGATGTTGAATTCTTTGAGAATAAATGTTATATGGATTCTGAATAATTGAAAATAATGCTCAAATGCAAGATATGAATAATTCAAAATCCATAGAAACACATGTTGATTTTCATTAGAAAACAAATGATTTGAAGACATGACTAAACTTGGGAGTAGCACTAGAGTAAGAAAAGCAAAGGATTTAGGTTCACACTTTATTACTCATGTTTTTCTTATTGAAGGAAATAGATATGATAACGTAATATATAAATACCCATTAGTATTAAATTTAAAAGACGATCCTAAAAGCTTTAGTGATATTATGTCTTCTAGAAATGTTTCTTTTTGGAAAGAAGCAATAGATAATGAAATGGACTCAATTATGTCCAACAATACTTAGGTATTTGCAGACTTAGTAAAAGGATCTAAACTTATTGGGTGCAAATGGGTTTTCAGTAGAAAATATGATTCTGATGGTTTTATCCAAACTTTTAAAGTTAGATTAATAGCCAAGGATCATAAACAAAACGAAGGAATAGATTATTTTGATACGTATGCTCCTGTAGCACATATAACATTTATTCGAATTCTTTTTGCTTTAATATCCATTTATGACATTTGTGTTCATCAAATGAATGTCAAGACTACTTTCTTAAATAGAGATTTAAATGAAAAAATTTACATGAAACAACGAAAGGGTCTCGTTCTTCCTAAAAATGAGAGGAAAGTATGTAAATTAGTTAAATCTCTTTATGGGCTTAACCTAAACCGAAGCAGTGGCATGAAAAATTTGAATCAATCATATTGTCCAATGATTTCAAGCATAATAGTGATGACAAGTGTATTTATTCTTCATAAGTTGACAATATACTTATATTTAGAACTAATATGACTAGGGTCATTGAGACTAAGAAGTATCTAATATCAAACTTTAGAATAAAAGATTTGGGTGAAGTAGATACTATCTTAGGTATTAAAGTTAAAAAGCACAGTAGAGGTTATTCTTTGAGTCAATGTAACTACGTTGAAAAGATGTGAAGTAAATTTGAACATCTACGTTTCAAAGAAATGATTACTCTGTTTGATATCAATATTAAATTAAATTATAATGCTGGCAGAGCAGTAGCACAACTAGAATATATGAGTGTTATATGGTCTTTAATGAATGCGATGCATTGTATTAGACCTGATATTGTTTTTTTTTTCATGTGTAAGTTGAGTAGATACACTAGTAATCCAAGTATAGAACATTGGAATGTTGTCACAAGAATTTTTTATTATCTTAAGAGAACTAAAACTTTGTGATTGTTCTATAATAATTATCCGGCCATGTTAGAAGAATATATCGATACTAGTTGAATTTCTAGTGTGAGATATAAACATTTCACTTCTAAATGGATTTTCACTTTTAGGTGAATATGTTTTTTTTTTTTTTTGGAAAGGTAAGATGTATTAAGGTACTCAAAGCACGATTACAAAAGCCGAACACAAAACCTCGCACCAATTAGGACACTAGAGTGTCTCAATAGGTACAAAGGTGTAGCGACAAGAAGAAGGCCCAAGGGCGCAAAAGAACACCGCCAGATACACGGCCAAGAGGGGCGGAAACCCAGCCCCGAATCTAAGAGAAATATCAGGAGACATCTCCCAATTGGTTTGGATCTTCCTGTTGCACGGGGAGTCTTGAACCGGCTTCAGGGACAAACCTCGGTCTTTCACCACCTTCGCTAGTAGGTGCGCATGGAGGGCAAGAAACAAGGACGGTCCCGAAAAAGTGCATTGTTCCGTGCCATCCAGATGATGTAGCATAGAGCAGCAAAGGAGAAACGGCCAATCTGGTCCCGAAATGAAGATCCCTTGAAGACACGGCCCATCCAAGCGATACAGTCAAGCCATGGTATGTTTCGCCATTGAAGGTTGAACTTGGATGCCCAGAATCGGGCCAAGGTTCCAGTGGAAGGGCATCCGAAGAATAAGTGTTCTATAGAGTCTGGACGACACCGGCAAAAGGCACAAGTTCCGTCTGCGATTCTATGGTAAGCCAGTAAATAAACCTTCGTGGGCAATCTTTTAAGGGAGATCAGCCACAGTAGGAAGGAGTATCTCGGCACCAGGCTTCTATTCCACACGAAAGAACTCCAGGGGACCTTTGGAGTCTTCAAACGAATAAACTCCCATGTTGCAGCTATTGAAAACTTACCAGAAGAGTTATCAATCCAGCCCAGTCTGTCCTTAGGTGAATATGTTGTATCTTGGGCGAGCAAAAAAAAACATGCATAACTCACTCAAAAATGAATCCAAATTTATTGTTTTAGCAGCAAGTGGGAAAAAGGCTGAATGGATAAAAAATTTATTGTTGGACATCAAATTATAGCATAGTCCTATGCTTTTATTTCTATTCACTGTGATAGTCAAGCTACTTTGGCAAATGCTTATAGCAGTATTTATAATGGTAAGTCCAAACATATTAGTTTAAAACATAAGTACGTGAAATAATTGATTGAAGATGCTACCATAACAATTGTTTACGTGAGGTTAAGCAAGAATCTGATTGACCCCTTTACGAAGGCTCTCATAAAAGATGCGGTAAAGGTAACCTCAAAAGAAATAGGATGGAAACCCTCTGACTAAAATCACCGGTATTGGTAACCTGATCTAATGCTAGTATATCACTAGTTATAAGGTTTAATGGGTAAAAATAATTTACTCAAAATGATTGTCTTATGTTTTAGAGGCTGAGTTATACTCTTAATAAAGTATAGTATGATTTAATAACGTGTTTATTAGTAACAAAAACACGTGAAAATATTTCACTTATATATGTTTAGAAGTGCTGTCGCTTCTTACAAAAGTTGGAGTTACTTTCGAGAGAGCTTATGAATAGGAACAAACATAAGGCCATAATAGTGTTGAGTAATTATGAACTTTTTGCTAAAATAAGAGGTTAGTATATGTGCAGTATGTCCGATCTATTATTTAGAGTAATAAGTTTAAAGCCAAGCTACTTGTAACTTTGATAGACTTTTAAAATACTTGCACTAAATAAAGATTTAACTCGAAGAGACCTTTATGTAAGTATATTAATCTCACGAAAATGTGGGATTTATTTTTGAGAAATTTTATTTTTGTGATTTTATTTTACAAACAAAGTGAGGGATTGCTGGAGTTTGTTTGTAAAACAAATAAAAATTGCCTTTTCCAATCTCACATAGGATGGAAAGAAAAGTGTAAGTATCTTTATTAGTTAGAAGGCTACTATGGTGTTTAAAAAAAAAATGGACAAGTGAGCTAGATCTCACTATACCCGCGTATGGGTGTGCATGTGATTGTGTGATTATTACACGCACTTGGCACGGTCGTGAGTAATGAATCAACAATCATATTCTTATTTTTATTTTATTTTTTATTTCAAAATTAAATTTAATAGAATTTAATTGTAATGTCCTAGCAAAATCGTGTGACTGTTCACTTACGAATTGCGGTTATTTTAATATTGATTTTGAATTTTAATTGATTAATTATGTTTAATAGTTGCAACTCTTTAGACTTGACAATTTAGACATGAAGAATTGCGTCCGTTCGAGTTAGTAGCTTTAAACCTTCGAAAAGTTGCAATCTTTCATACAAAAACTATTTTCGAAAAACAAAAAAGTATGATCGAATAAAATGTTTTGGACATGAAGAGTTGCATGAGAATTAACTACCTTTTGGATGCAAAAAGATGTATTTATTTCTTGTTATATATTCAAGTGTTCTGTTCTTTTTTAGAATAATTCTTCTTCAATTTTCGTTCTTTCTAAACAAGAAAAGTACAACCTTCATTTTTGATTGTTTCCTAAAAAGTTCTTGGAGAAATATTAGAATTGCTATCTAATATTCTTTCTTGAGACTCTATTATATCCTGGAGAACTTTTTGTTAGTAACCATTAGCAATGTTATGGAGCAAATAATTCCTTAAAAAGAGTGATGTCACACCTCAGAGTCTGATTCATGTGTTCATACCATTCGACTATATTTTACCAACAGTTCCTAATCCCATGCTACTGAAATGTCTTTCAAATACACAAGGGCGAAGACCTTTAGTTAGTGAATCCACAACCATATCATCTGTAGAAACATGTTCCACTGCAATGTCACCGTTCTAAACTATCTCATTTGTAG
The DNA here is from genome assembly GCA_019149425.1 of Psidium friedrichsthalianum. Lineage (NCBI taxonomy): Eukaryota > Viridiplantae > Streptophyta > Magnoliopsida > Myrtales > Myrtaceae > Psidium > Psidium friedrichsthalianum. The sequence goes on from JAGVVM010006991.1 coordinate 12,236, forward strand.
TAAAAAACTTGAACACTAAATGCTTAGGCCCCTTGAGACTTCTATTATTGTTGATGAACAACACCGTAGAGCTGTTATTACAATGCAATTGCATGAGTCTATCCACAAAGTCAAATATGGTCAACTTCCTAATAAGATTTCAGAGCCAAATTATTTGAGTAGTGGCTAAAGCATGCTATGAACTCCACTTCCATCGTGGACGATGAAATAGATTTCTGTTTCTCGCTTTTTCATGATACTGCACCTCCTGCTAACATAAATATGTATCCAGTTGTCGACCTCATCTCATCCTAACAGCCAACAAAGTCAGCATCTAAATACCCAACTAGTTGCAAGTCCTGAACAAGTCTATAAAGTAGCGTATAATCATTTATCCTCTTTAAGTATCTTAAAACCTTTTTGGTAGCAACCCAATAATCATCTTCTGGATTTGACTAATATCTGCCTAAAAGTCCCGTTGTAAAGGCAACATCAGGTCTGGTGCAAACTTGGGCATACATGATACAATCAAGAAATCCATGTGATGAACGATGGAAAGCAACATTTAGGATTGAATTGACACAATCACAATAGGTTTAAGACATTTTTGATAATTCTCCCCTAGAATTAATGTGGGGTATGGTGAATAATAACAGGCCCATTATTTATTCTATTGGTTTAATTGCACGTAATACAACCAATAAGAGCAAACTGCTAGCGCAACGTCTTCTTGTTACGTGAAAGATGTAGAGCAACTTGTTAATTCAATCTGTGGAAGACCAAGACCTCGATTATTATATATTTTTCCTGAATCGACCGACTTATATTTAAAGTCAATTAGATGGAAATTTCCACACTGACATAGTCAACTATGATTTTTTAAAAAAATCTCGCAAAATAATCCTTTCCCTGGTAATCAAACCTTCTTTAATTACGAAGAAGTTGCTTCCCATATATATACTAGTCATTGTCAACACGTAGTTTTTTTTAGCATTCTCGAATGTTAAAGTAGATTGCTGCTTCCAGTGGAGTGGCCGCTGGCTTCTCCTTGACATAGCGTTATAGTTTTTGCCTTCTCTCATCCTTTCGCCGAGGCGAATTTTAGGTCCAAAATGTGTCCACAAACCCCGGAGAAGACTCCAAAGCGCCTCCTCCTATTCTGGGTCAGAAAAGAACAAATAACGAATAAATAAAAAACATTATGGACTCTACAATGTTAATCTCACAATGGATTAAAAACAGGCACATAATCATTTCTTTGTTATACATATATGTGCACTTCAAGGGAGGATGTTTTTCATTTCTCGTTTGGCTTGTGCTATTTCCACTCGTTTAGTGGCTTCTGACGCCCACTTTTATATTGAATCGACTACATTCTCCCTAATGGGTCTCATTCTTGATTTAAGATTTTTTTTTCCTTACGTTTTTTTCCTTCCTTTTCTTTTATTTCAATTTTGATAGAGATGAAGCTATCATACTCCTCTCAAATAACATTTATTGAGGTTAAATTTGGGGTCCACTCTCGATTTAAGACTAATGCTTGCCTTCTTTTTTGGTTTTTTGCTTTTCTTTCTCCGTTCGGAACTATTATTGTGTTTCTGACAAACAATCTAATTATTTTCGTAATGAATTGCATTTTTTTTTTACTAGGAAACTATTATTGAAAAAATAACTTAAGGACAACTAAGAAGATAATCTTTGAGTAAATTGTGTACAATGCATCACGATCTTTGACTAAATTCTCGTAAATTTGTACCAAAAGTGGAAGTCAAACAATCATGAGGATAATCTAGGAAAAAGAAGTAAACAATTTTGTAGATAAAATTGACATTTCTCTACTATGATATAGGATTAGTGCTTGCTTAGATTACAATAATGAGGAATAAGTTCAAAAAAAGACTAACAAGAAGGAAACATCGAAATGTAATGGGTGCGGAAAATCGATAGATAAAAGTTGTTTGGAAGGGTTGCGGGTAAATTTTTCTTTTAGTAAAATTGAGAGAGAGAAAAAAGAAGAAGAAGAAAAAGGGTAAGAAATAGTCATGGCTAATGCGAAAACTATGACAAAATTAAAACTGAGAAGATAATGAGATATGGTAAATTGGTATATTGACTAGTGTAATGGAATATTTGTATTGATTAATAAAAGATGTGATAGAAATAAAACGGGGGTGGAAATAGCACCGCCCTTCTCATTTTCCTATTCTTCCCATCACTTTGGCTTATGGTATGTCGATGGGCTCTGATGACAGGCTTGTTCATTTACTAATATATAAATTAATTATGGCTTTAATGACAGGCTTGTTCATTTACTAATGGAAAAATTAATTTTGACTCAAATCATACATTTCATAGCAGGGACGATACCCTTAATAATACCTAGAGAATGTGGCATCTATCGCCCGTCCTTACCCTTTTTTATATTTGATATTTTTATTTTTATTTTTATTTTTTTTGTCGCATTGAACGTTTGCTCTTGTTGGTTGTACTATGGGATCATAGAGCAACATAAACGCCAGAGAATATCGAGTCTTTTCCTATATAATCTTATGATTTATTGACCTTTTTGGTCCGTATGTGTGAGATGCCAACCGATCATGCAATTATCATCATGGTCCGTGAACCACCACATTAACATATCAGCTAATCTACCTTGTAATCTGCTGTAAGTAAAATTCTCTTCAGTTTCAAGGTTGTCTTTATGGAAAGGGAGAGAGAATATTATGCTTTTCAAGATCTGATATTACAATGGAGTGCGAAAGTCCAATTTTGAGTCCTAGAAAATTCAAACAAAGCCCCGACACGAAAATAAAAGGTACACAAAATAATCTCTCAATCATACACGGCCAGGTTTGCCAAAACTTTCCAAACGGAGGGCAATAATATAATTTTGAGAATAAGATGGAGGAGCTGTTGCCAGGTTGGCCCGGGAGAGACATCAACGAATCATGCCACCGGGAACCGTCGGAGGGACCATGATTCCGACTTGCCGAGTCCTTTGTTCCGCATTAGCCACCCATCCTACGCATCGTGCATCCATGTCGCATATGTAAACATGTAACCGGTCACATTCATATTATATGTATGCATGTGATCAAGTAATGCCAAATGTATCAAAATTGGTCTCCGCAGTTCATATAATTAATAAGGTGATATATTTCGACCGAACATCGAAACAAGTATCTCGTATTCAAACCTGACAATAACATGGTCTTCTTTGTAGTTTGAGCTTCCAAGATGCATGTGGGAATGTCCTATCGGTGCCAACAATCTTCCATGTTTTTATCGGTATTCAAAATACAAATGGAATGGATGTTCAAAATAGTGGATATAGCCATGATTGATCGGACTAGCTCTATTTACTTTTTCTTTTTGCTTGTTGATTTCTAATTTTCAGAACATAATTGATAGGAACAATGGAAGATAGAATAATACAAGACACGAATTATCATTGCTCGTACACAAGTGTTCCGCCTTATTTATAACTATAATTACTAAGACTCGCAATTCTGATATTATCTATAATAATAGCTTATCATAATAAAAACTACAGAGTTAGTTCCTCCTATTGAATTTAAACCATTGACTCCCCACTAGATGAAAGTAACAGACTAACCACTAAGTTAAGTAGATTAATTTGTTGAGAAATATGGATAAGGAAATCGGGAACGATGATATTAGTCGGACGAAGAACGTAATTTTTCGGGTCATGAACTTACCAATCGAAGGATCGAACCGCGGTTCTTCAGACTCCCGATACTCTTGGCAAAGAGCACATGGCTCGCAGCAAAGGGGTGCAGCCCAACAATCTCCGCACTGGTCACCGGGGATCGAGTAGAGGCCGCGAGCTTTGGTCCGGTAAGTGCACTGTTACCAGAACGAGCAATAAAAGAAGTTGAATATCAGGAAGCACAGAGCTCCGGCACAACGCACAAGCTGCCACAGTTTTCATGAGCCAAAGTCAAAACTGTTAGCAGGAGGAATCCGAACCTAAATCCTAACGTTTTGTCGGGTTTTCTCACTTACAGGTTCTCCTCTGTCGATGATCTCGGCGTTCTGGCCGAACGTGACGCACGGGGCAGCAAAAGGTGATCAAGCCTTCAGATCGGAACATAAACAAACCAGGAAGATGATCAATATGTTTATCCAGGAATCCAA
>JAGVVM010006992.1:0-16620 GCA_019149425.1 Psidium friedrichsthalianum
CCAGCTGCATTTTTCCTTGCAAGAAAACGAGGGTGTCGCTCTTGTTGATTGGCACTCCCCTTAAATTTTTTTTTATAAAACCCCATAATAGATGGCGAAAAAATGGATTCCGATGATTTTTAATATTTATTTTACATTTCAATATGCAATATGTTACATAAAACAATCAATATGAATTAACGAAATATGAAATTTACAAAGTAACTACGTAATTATTTCACTTAAATAACAAAAAATAGAAAGAGCAATTATTCTTTGGAATAAAAATTTTGCGTAGTTACAAATCCGTTTCTGTTCCAAGAACAGAAATTTTAGGTAATTATTAAATGCGTTCTGATTTTCTAAAATTTATTTAGGGAACAGAATCAGAAAAAAAATTATTTTGATCGAATAAAGAATCGGTTGTCATTTTTTGGCAGCTCAGAGGAAGAATTGTGGACGACTTGACCGCGCAGCCAAGGATGTGCTCCGCTTCATGTTCTCGTCGAAAAAAAAGACAATATATGATAATTACTTGTGCCTCCCCCGATGAGAATAACCTGTGTTGTGCCTCCCCTGAGTGACATTGGAGTGCACTTTCTTTTTGGGAAAAAAAAATGGTCACAAAACCCATTTATTTATTAGGAAAAAATCATTATTTTATTAGAGAAAGAAGGCCATGTTTCTGGTTTCACTGACTCTTTCGGTCTCCTATGTCTGTTGCAAGGGCCAATATTGTCCAAGTCTCCAAAGAGCAACAGGGTCGGTAAAGAGAGCCAAAACGCATTCCCGAGTCCCCACGTCTATCGACCTCATCCAAATCCAAGGAGCTGCGTTTGAAATGGATTTCCCAAGGGGCTTGGGGGTGTCCAAAGCCCCTTGGGCCAATGTTTAGGTGTTTGAAATTTTTTTTGTTTTATAAATATCCTTGATTGAAAGTCAGCCTTCAAAAGGCTAAAAGCCCAAGGCTGCATTGACTTTGCAGCATTCTCGACATGCTGAAAAATAAATTAAATGAACATTTTTAATTTTCAATCTGCCCTCACTCAGTTTTCATAATTTCATATTTACCTTCATTGCAATTCCTCTTCTCCCCTCTTTGGCTCCCGCTGCTCTACCACTCTTTGCTTTCAGCTCTCCCGAGGAAGCTACTGCCGAACATCGTTGCCAAAAGCGCTGCCGCATCGAGCCCCCTCTCCACGCCCTTTGCCGCGACAACTACTCCCCTCATCCCGCGATCCAATGCACCCTGCCTCCCCGACTCCACCTCCTTAATCATCGGCCCTCCTCTCAACCTCCACAACCGCGTCAGTCCCTTATCCATGTCGGAGATCTCGATGCTGCCTTTGCCGTCGCCTGCCCCTCCATCTTCTCCAATAATGGCTTCTATATACCACTGCCTCACCTAGCAAGGGTGAGGTCAAGCCTCGCTAGGGTCCGGGTGAGGGTCAATCTCGCAAGCCTAGGCTAGCCTCACCTGGACCCTGGCAAGGCTCAGCCTTGCCATCCACACCTCTAGTCGGTCATCAAATCGGCTAGAGGTAGGAGAGGGGTTGGGGAAGGAAAAGAAAGGAAAAGAAAAAGAAACAAAAAATAAAATAAAATAAAAATTATAAAAATAATATAAAAAATCATTAAAAATTCAAAGAAATTAAATATTTGGTTGCCAACCAGTCAAAATTTGCTGGATGGATTGAAATGGCATAATTGGAAAAGTTTTATCACTGAATCGGTCAAACAAAAAGGTTTAGGACTGAATTGGCACAATTGCAATGTGTTTATGGCTTTTTTTTGGTAATTTTCCCTATTTCTTTCCAAGAGACATATGTGACCATGTTTATTATAGTGTAATGCTCTCTTTTTAGTTCAAATATCCACTTTGATGTGATTTTTAATTATAATTTATCCATATGTAACTTTTTTTTATTTTAAACAAATTACATTCAAAAACTAAAATTGATCATATCGAAAGACTTTTCGAGTTTATGTTTACCAAACAGCATTTTGTTAAAGATGCATTCGAAGGCATTTTCAATTACAGTTTACCAAATAATTTTTTTTTGTAATGATTTACCAAACAATCTATGCGTTTCACCAAATTCCTTTAGTTTAAAGGCCTTTGCATTTGACCAAAGGCTTCCCCCAAAGTCAAACCAAACGCAACTTGAGTATTCTCGAATAAATATGCCCTTTTGTCAAACTTAGGTTGCTGAATTTGCAACAATCTAAGTCTAATGAAGATCCAAAACAGGTTGTTAGTTTTGACGTCATGCGTGCATGGTAAAGGAGAAAGAAGTTTGCATTTATTTCCGCTTTTCTTGTTTTGAAGCTTATAACCTTTCGATAACATTTCGATGGCGTATATACATGGTTATCTAGATCTAATACTTCTGGATTATCAAGTTACACAGTGAATAGGAAAGCATGTGGGGGTTTCTCTTTCAAAACCCAAACTAAAACCCTAGCTCACGCCATGGAAATTTTCCCTATTCCTCCGTTGTCGCTGTGGTTCCCTGTCGATTTTATGGCACCTTGCGATTTGTGTCTCTACATCTAAAATTCCTTCTATAAAACCCTAGGCTTGCATGCAGAATCATGCATCCTCTGGTTGGAAACTAGCCTCTTCTGTATGGATCTCTTCACGGTGGTTGTTTATTGCTCCTTCCCTGCGCTGGTAATGGCAACCTTGGATGGGCATTAGGGTCTTGCATTCGCGATCTTCTATGCATGATTCAGCTGGATTCCGTGAAGCCTTTAATAACTATGTACGTATTTGGACTACCATATTAGGTCTTCCGCAATGGAAGGTGGTATGGTCCCAAGAGGCGTGTGGCCGCTCTTCATAGAAGGTTAGGGCACCAATGGTCCGGAAGGGAAATTGCAGCATTAGACAATGTGGTGACATAGGAGAAGTTAATGGAATCTACATGTAACCTATTCGGCCGACTGCATGGCCGCCCAAAAGTGTACTTCCAAGCCTTTCAATCAACAATGAAGAAAGTTTGGAGATCTGAAAGTGTGCTTACAAGCACTCAGAACCTGGTTATTCTTTTTGAATTCATCTCTGTGGAGGGTAAAAATAGGGTCAAGAGCTTGGGGCCCTAGATTTTCTCGAGCCACCTGTTAATCCTTAAACCCTAGGAACCGTGTACTCCTCCGCATTGTATTATTTTCGACTCCTGCCCTATCTGGTGCAAATTCAAGGGCTGCCAATGGAAGGTAGGACATAAGACGCAATCAAGGTGTATAGCTGAAAATGTGGGTGAAGTATCAGCAGTGAATATTGAGTTAAAAGGCTGTGCATCTTTAATAGCGGGTAAAGCCGGATTACGCTAAAACTTTCCTCCCTACTCATGTCGGTATGATTTCCAGTTTCAAAGGAAGGAACACCGAATCTTCGTAACGAAAGACTTCCTCATTTTTGTTACTCGCGTGGGAGGATAGGAGGGCATTATGCCAAAAATTATGAGGAAGTACCTTATGGTGAGGATTTCTTCTCCACCAATGGTTACTACTCTATGGGTCATGGCTGAATGCTGAAATGAATGCTAATATCCCTTTTGAAAGACATTCTATGGGAATTCTCTAGCCATTGTGAAAAGGAGATTAGACAGTGCTATGTGCAATATTGTATCGAGGACATTGTTCTTTGAAGCTAAAGTGTTGCCTTGCCAGCGATGGGCTCGGATCATAGCCCTATTCTACTATCTCTTTTAGCTAACTGGTGATAAGGAAGAAAACCTCAAGTTGGAGGCTTTTTGGCCAGAAACTGTAGTGGGTCAAATTCTAATTAATGCTACAACGTGCAATATCGCATGTCCCCATAAACTAAAAGGTAATTGGACCCTCAACAAGCAACGGTCTAGCAATCATTTTCAGGCATTTAATTAAAGATTTTGCTAGACCGTTCTGTATATGAGTATGTGGTATAAGATGCTCCACATCCCAATAGCTATACAATAGTCATCAAAAGCCTTAGACGTAAACTCACCAGCATTATCTAATCGAATCTTTTGAATCTAGTAATCAGGAAATTGTGCATGTAATTAATTAGCTGAGTGAGTAATTTTGCGAATGCCGTATTACGTGTTGAGAATAAGTTAACATATGTCAATCGCATTGAAGCATCAATTAGGACTATGAAGTACATGAAAGGTCCACATGCAAGATGGATAGACCCATGGATATCTCCTTAAACTCTATGCAAAAATATAGGAGATTCCACCCTTAATTTATTACGAGACGGACAATTATTCACTCTCAGCACACGCATCACATACATAATCAATGGGTGAGGGAGCCCACAATTTGTTAATGAATGCCCAATTGAATGTGTTAATATTCATCGTATTATATTAGGGTGACCCAAAGGGTCATGCCATAATTGAAAACCTTTGGGTTTGTGAACTTTAGATTCATCGTAACCATGTTTATTACTCACACGTATATAAGTATAGTATAATCCGGAGGAGAATAATGGTAACTTTTTATAATTTGTTTTATGTATCCACTGGGTTATATACAAGTATTCTTTCCATACACTGGGGCTTCCTTCATACATGAAGGGGCATCCCAAAAACCCGGGGCTCCATGGGCATTCTAGCCGATGGGAAATTTTCAAGTTTCTTAACTCCATAGTCATGCACATGTGTTATTATATGATATGCAATATGAACTACCACATATACTTCAATGATTCAACCACTACTTAGCAAGTATAGACATACATTTTCATGAAACATCCGACATCATATCTAACAAGTAGGTCAAACATAATGGAAGACCGTTACATCAAGTAACACATTGTTCATCTGGATTAAAAAAAAAACATCGTTGTTCATCCAAGCCAATCAGACTTTGGTTATAACTTGCTTTGGTGGATTCGAACTGAAGAAGTCAATTTCAGTATAACAATATGTGAGATTTGCGTTTGTGTGAGCAAATTCCTATCCCAGTTTCTTCATCCCTAGATGGTGGATTCTTCATTGGTGATGAGCCACAAAACCTTTGCCCTTGCTGGTGGCTGTCATTATGCCTTGGTAGTGAGCTATCGTATCCCAAAGTTTTTTTAATCCTTGGCGGGTGGCTTTGTCCTTAAGCCTTAAGTGGTGAACTTCGTCAAGCTCAGTCTTTATCCTTGGCTGGTGCACTTCCTTTATGTGTTGTTGGTATTTCATTTTGCATTTCCATTCATCCATTGATATCATTCCCTACACTCTAATCTATCTGTACTTCCTTGGACATCACTCAAAATAACACATCCACCCATCTCGTACACACATCAAGTAACTCAATTAGAAAACGTTGCAATTTTTCAAATATGGCGCAATCAATATGTTCAAAAATAGAATAATATTCTATGAAATTATTTTAACAAGTGACTCGAAAAATCTTGTTAACATGAATTGGAAGTGCAGCAAAAGTCCAATACCTTTACCTAGGGAAATTGCCAAGAGAGAGCCCAAGTTCGAGCCCATCAATATATCTAATTGAACTCATCTTCACTTAAAAGGTTAAACCAATGAGTTATGGGCCAATTAAGATATATTAACTACTCAAGACCACATCAATTCTCCGATATGGGACTTCTCTAACACAACTCACATGTGTATCTTACAATTTCCATCTCACGTGTGAGCTCTAATGTTAGCTTTGCTCCTTCTTATCCTTCTGCATTAATTATCTCAACTTGAATCTCCAATGCCCATCGGGACCACGTTGCAATACTACAATGCCTACCTACCCAAAATCAATTGAACATCAAATTCCTTCTTGAGGTATTCGCCAAATACCGAACAGATTGGAGGCCCACCAATCAACCATCGGCTCTGATACCATTTGTTGGAAGTGCACAGTAGAAGTACAATACCTTCACCCGGGAATATTGCCAAGAGAGTCCAAGTCCGAACTCATCAATATATTCAATTGGACCATCTTCACTTAAAAACTTAAGTCAATAAATTATAGTCCGGCTAAGATATATTAACTGCTCAAACCATATCAATTCTCCATTGTAGAACTTCTCTAACACAGCTCACACGTGTATCTCAACATGTGACTTGATTTAAAATAAGATTTGAAAATGTCCCTCATCTTTGATGCCATGTAAAAACAGTCACGTTATGGAATGGATGGCAAAAATAAATATTATCCAAGATCACTTGACAGCAATATTAAGAGCTAGAGACCTCAATTGTCCCAAAAGTTCGTGAATGAATATGGAAAGCAATATAAGTTAAGATCAGAAGTAGTTCAGAATTACATATTTTCCAATTTACCAGTATTCTCATTGGAAAAAAAATGTTTCTAATTAATTTTCATGTTAAATGTTAATCTATTTTTTGTAAATACCCTTTCCCCAAGTTTTTGAATATTTAAATGTCATAAATTTGTAATGATTGATACATAGAAATATTAGCTAGCCATAATCGTTGTCATGTCATCAAATCAACGACAAATATTGAAGACTTATAGAAATTGATAGAAATCACGGACCGGAGGAAAACAGCCCAAAGTTGGGGCCTTCTGCGAAATCAGATCTTCTTCAATAATCACATATGAAAGAACAAATGGAAAAGTCACAATTAATTTGTTTCATGGATTCTGTTCACAAATGCTTAAAGGGCACTTGTTAGCAACTAGTTAGAAAAAAAAATAACAGTTCTCAATGTAGAGATTGCTCTCATATTATGCACAATTACTACCTTGGAAATTAAAAGAAAAATCCACTTCAGCTAATTGACAACATTTTCCTTTCTTGGACATCGTCCCAACAAGTTTCCGTTGTTCAGTAGCTTACTATCATGTCTATACATTGTTTGTTTTTTGTTCAGATCCATAGCATTAAAAAATTAGGGATAATTACCCAAAATTACTAAATATATTATACGGTGGTCAATTCAATCTTAATTTTTTTTAATTTAGCCAATTTAATCTTAATTTTTTGACAATTTGCCAACGTAATCCTTTTAATCAATTTTGGCAAGAAATTGCTGACAAGGACGACGACCGTCCTTCCGGCACTGATGTGTATGATTTTCAACTTTCTTAAAAAATTCTGAATTTTTTTTTGCCGATGGACTTCCTCAGCAATCGCCAAGCCCTGACGGCTTGTGGAGGAAACAAAGAAAAAAGAAAAAAAAAGAAATGAAAGAAATGAAGGGAAAAAATAGAAAAATCTGGAAAATTTTTTAAAATTGCAAAAAAATGTCTACACCTAGGGCGACCATGCCACGTAGAATGGATATCGTCCAGTCAGTGATTGCAGTCAAAATTGGCCGAAATGACTTATTAGCAAATCGTCAAAAAGTTTTGCTAAATTGGCTAAATGAAAAACTTATTACTAAATTGACTATCATACAATAGGCTTGGTGTTGTTGTAGTAAACGTGATCTATGAAATCAACTCAAAATATAAAATCAATTGAAATATAATGAAGAAAGTAAAAGATAAGAGAGAAGTGGGGAGCAAATGTTGTACTCTTATTCATTCTCCAACCATTTACAAAAGTCTCTATTTTTATCGGCTGAGGGTACATATATAATATAGGTTCATGTATCGTATTAATGGAAAAGATAAAAAGGTAGAAAATGTTATACTTATAATGGAGGAGATGAAAAGGTAGGGAAAAGTTATACTAGTAATGAGGACGTAAAAAGGTAATACATCTACATCAATGTATTTATAACACTCCCCCTTGGATTTTCACCTTTTATTATATGCTGGGTAGACTGCCTCATTAACAAACCTTATCAAGGAAAAACCCAATGGAAAAAAACACTTGGCGAAGGAAAAAGAGTACAATGCGTATAATACTTCTCTTTATTATATAGTCATTGCACGTAAGTTGCATTAAAAACCTTGGCTCCATCTTTCAGGATGGCTAATTCTCCTCCCCTTGATTGAAGTGGTTGTCCAAGTCGAACGCATTCCTATCCCAATAAACTTTTTCAAATGTGGAAGTCGATAGGGATTTGGTGAACAATTTGCATGATTCTCACTAGAGCAAATTTGATGAATATCTATTTCACCTTTTTCTTGGAATTCATGCGAGTAAAATAACTTAGGTACAATATGTTAATTCTATCACTTTGACAATCCATCACATATTTGTGCAATGCAACCGCGTTATCCTCAAAAGTATAGTGGGGAATCATGAATTAAGGGTAGCACACATGAATTTTGATGTGGTGTATCAAATTTCTTAACCAACACATTCTTTTGCAGTTTCAAATAGTGCATATCTCATGATTGAGGAAGTAGCAACTATACTTTGTTTTACTAACTTTCATGAAACTGTCGTGCCTCCACAGTGAACACATAACCAGTCTGTGACTTGGCATTATGAGGATCAATATTGCCAGCATCTGAATATCCACTAATGTTAAATCTCTATTTCTTGATAAAATAAATCAGATCAATAGTCCCCTTGGAGGTAACGTAGGATATTTTATGCCATTCCATGTCCTCGAGTTGGATTGACCCTGTGTCTAGCTAAATATTTACTGCAAATGCAATATCCAATCTGGTGCAATTTGCGAGATATAACAGTGCTCCTATGGCACTAATATAAGGACTTCAGGTCCAACCTATCATTGTTTTCCTCTTTAAGTCTAATGGGTCTTTTGTCCATTCAGTGAACGGACCACCATTGGGTCTGAGAGGATGAATTTATCTATATAAAATCTCGTCAATATCATTTTTGTGTAATTAGACTAGTGTAATAAAATTTCTTCAGAAGGTGCTCAATATGTAGGCTAGACAACTTGGTTTAAACCCAAGTTTTTCATTTCAAATTTCTTCTTCAGGCAGGATGAGCTTCTTCGATCTCTTTTAGTGTTTCAATTATATTCAGGTCATCAACATATACGGTACGATGGCAAAGCCATTTGGTGACCTTTTTATGAACCACAAGAACATATTACAGCTTTCACGTATCTCGCTTAGGAGTAATCACTTAAACGGTTGTACACACATGCAATCGAATTTGTTTGACCGTCTAATGATCTTTCCATTTTAATATTGTACATTTTAACGATTTCATTCTTTCCCATCTGAGGAATTGGGAATTTTTCGAGACTTTCGTGTGTGTGTATTTATATCAGTGTCAAGTACCCATACAAATATGCAGTCACAACTTCCATTAAGTGCATATCTAGATTCATACTTACTGCTATATTGATCAAATAATGAATGTATATTATCTATTACGGGAGAATAAAGTGACATCAAAGTCTATGCCAGTCTTTGCGAAAATCTTTGGGCAACTAACCTTCGCTTTATATCTTACTATCTCATTCTTTTCATTGCTTTTCTTACAAACACCCATTTATATCCAACAAGGATAACCATCTTTGGGTGTCGAGGAGAATGTCCAAAAACACAACGTTTATTAGCGAGTCTATTCTGCCTAATTGCCTCGTTCCTTTATTCTAATTTTGAACGTTTCTGGCATTCAAGAATGATTTTGATTCTAGATCCAGATTATCTTTGGAGACAGTAAGCGCTACTGAGGAGGCCAAAGGAGTCATCAATGCATTGTAGATCTATCATATCTTATTCTAGTATTGCATATAATTTACCGCAACTTCTATGTTAACATCACTAAATCCTCTTCATTTCCCAGATCAATAAGATTTGGTTTGTCTGTATTCCTAAAATTGTTATTTGGGGCATTTGCACTTAATTTCATGAGGATTGTTTTCTTGAAATTAACCTCTGTCGGAGGCGCATAGGGGACTGAATATTTTTCTTTTTCACGGATTTGTCTTTAGCCACTGTGGGTCGTCCATGCTTTTGGCATTGACAGGCTCATTAGAACTTTTTTCATCCAGGGATCTCCACTCTAGGTATGCGTTTTCTGCAGGAATATGTAACTGTAAATGCACCTGGTAGTTTACTTGCTAAATTTTGCAAGTTAATAATCTTCTGAACTTCAAGTCATTCATTCTTGTACGTGGATCAGGTAATTCAATTGATCTTCTTTTTGAGGAAATTTCACGGCATTCTTTAAGCTTCAAGCTTTCTCCTCTCCTAATATCGAGAAATGTGCCTCACAAATATACAATCAACGAGCTATATAGTAAACAAGTCACCCGTTTTGGGGCTCCAAGTATTTTATAATAGATAAGACTTATATTCCACATAAATGCCAAGTCGACGTTGAGGCCCCATTTTGAATGCTGTGGAGGTGGTATAGGACATATATAGCAACACCAAATATTCGTAGATGGAAACATTAGGTTCACATCCACATACAAGTTGAATCGGGGAGTACTCATGATATGCGTGGGTCAATTCTAATCAGTGCTGCAATGTGCAATATCGCATGTCCCCATTGACTAAAGGTAATTTGACCCTCACAACAACGATTTAGCAATCTTTTCACGCATTTAATTAAAAAGATTCTGCAAGGCGTTCTGTGTATGAGTATGTGGTATAGGATGCTCCACGTATATCCCAATGACCGTACAATAGTCATCAAAAGCTTAGACTAACTTACCAGCATTATCTAATCGAATCTTCTGAATCAGAGTACAGGAAATTGTGCATGTATTTAATTAGCTGAGTGTGTAATTTTTGTAAAGGCCATATTACTATTGCAACAGATCAACATATGTCCTCGCATTAAAGCATCAATCAAGACCATGAAGCCCTGAAAGGTCACTTGCAGGTGGATAGCCCACAAATCCTCCTTTAATTCTGCAAAATATAGGAGATTCCACCCTTAATTTATTACGAGATGGCCGTATAATTAACTTATCCTCAGCGCATGCATCGCATACATAATCAGTGGGTGAAGAGAGCCAACATTTGTTAATGAATGCCCAACTGAATATTTTAAAATTTGGCATATCATATTTGACCCTGGGTAACCTAAATGGTTATGCCATAATTGAAAACCTTCTGAGTTTGTAAACTTCAGGTTCATCGTATTATTTACTACTCACACGTATGTAGTATAGTATAACTTGGAGGAGAATGATGGTAACTTTCTATAATTTATTTTCTGTATCCACTCTCTGGGTTAGATAAAGTATTCTTTACCACCTTCAGTTTTGATTTCAATGTGAAACCCTTTAAACAAATTTATTTAAAGCTATAAGTTCTTTTTAGACCATGGGCAAATAAAGCACAACAAAGAACCTCTGTATCCATTGGTAGTATGGCATAAGCTCTTCCGAAGCCTATATTATGTTCCTATCGCCTGAAATTTTGGTAATATTCCCTTCACAGTTTTTCATTGTCTCAAAGAATTCTTCTACTGAAGGATAGTATGTTGTAGTACCACTGTCTACAAGACAAATAATACCATTGTCCTTCTCGAGTTGATTGCTTAATATCACTGATTATTAACATAAAAAGAATAGAAATGAAATTATAATATTAAACATGAATATTATTCAAAACTTAAGGAATATATGTGAATAAATATTAACATAAACTTATAATATAAATTATCAAAATGATCTAAACCATCAATGATCAATAATTCAGAGATATTGTCAAGAGATAATTCTTTATTCTCTATTGAGAACTTGATTGCAACATTGACTTCGCTTTTTCTCTCAGCTTGCTCTCTTTGATGAGGTCTACCATATGCTTTGGGTTGCAACAAGTACGAGACCAATGGCCTATAAAACCACATCTATGATAAATATTGGCGCCAAACCTGGTTAGGTACTTCTGAACCTTCTTTTCGTTGTGGACCCTATTTATATTCTTGTGAACTTCTATCTCAATTCTTATGAGGCTGATTTTCAAGTTACGCTCTTTGCTCTTCCAACGCCCTTGCTTTTGTTTTTATGGTGGCAACATGTGCTTTAGGTACAGATGCAGATCCAGTAGGGTGAGAATTATGGTTTTGCATCAACAGCTGGTTGTGCTTTTCAGCTACAAGTAGTGCGGAAATAAACTTTGAATGCTTGGATAATCTTTGCCTTATACTACTGCTGGAGTACAAGGTTATTGGCATGGAAGGTAGATGATGTTTTTTTTTTTAATATTTTAGTCTCTGTGATCTGCTGCCACAGAATCTTAGTTGTATATAATTCGGTGCCTATAGCAGAATTATATTATGCTACGGACTTAAAGTCTTGAAAGAGTAAGTTTTCCATTCAAACTTGGCATGAGAAAGGACTACTTTTTATTGATGATCAAGTGATCCTTCAGGGATTGTCATAGAAACTGTAGGGTCCTCCTCATCAGATACTCAGCCTTTAAATCTTCATGTACGTGGTTGTGAATAAGATAAGAGCCTGAGCCTTCTGGGCCAGAGTATAATTAGATTCTAGGAGAAGATATTGATTGAGATCTAATGATGTTAAGTGTATCTTGACATCAAAAACCCATGTTAGATAATTACTTCCAGTAATATCTAACGTTGCAAACTCTCTCTCGGTAATGTTTGACCTACTTAAAGAAATGTAGAGATATTAGATAATGGAGAGATAAAGATATGTTACCTTGAATGATATCCAAAATTCTAAACCGCTCTATTGATAACGTGTTGTTGAAGTAAACGATGATCTTGGAATCACTCACAAATATAAAATGTACTTGAAATATAATGAGAGAAAGTAGAAACAAGAGAGAAGTAAGGAGCAAATGCTAACTCTTTTTCATTCTCCATAAGTTTACAAAGCCTCTATTTCTAGGCTAGAGGGTACATGAATAATACAGATTCATGTATACTATTAATGGAGGAGATGAAAGGTAGAAAATGTTATATTAATAATGGAGGAGGTAAAAGATAATACATCAATGTATTTATAACATTTAGGACTTTTTGAACAATTTTTCCAAAAAAATACCCAAAACTATATATATACACACCACACACACACACACACACACACACACACACGGCGCGCGGCGCGCGTCAAGACTTGGACTTGGATTCATTCATCATCCCTATCGTACCTTAAATAAGAAAAGGGATATCACTAACTTTGATATCATAAGACTTAGTGCGATTGCTGTTAATTGTTCTAGAAACTTAAACTATTAAATGAATGCCATATTCATTATTTAAATAGTCTAACAGTGATGCTTCTATTAAGCACTGGACGAACTTAATTAATTAAATTGCCCTTTATTTCACTGTTCTCATAGAACAATTTCACGTGGAGAGACAAACCTTACATTTATAGAACTTTTCATTGCGCAATGCACATCACAAACGCCAACAATGTTTGGACTGATCAATTTTTTTTTTTTTATCATAACTACTTTATGATATATCTGTTTACTTCCTCGGCATGTCCTTATTAAATTACGACGAATTTATCTTTCCGTCCCAATGGCAAACCGTGTCCAACGTTTAATCCACCATGTTAAACCCCAATCTAAAGCAAGTTTAACATTTGTTACTTCTCTGTTTAATCAAATATAGGGGTCTAAAATAAAATTTAATCTTTGTCCCTAGATAATTAAAGTGAGTTGCACTAACTAATGACTTCCTTTGAGTGCTCTTCTGGTCGGCGACAAGCTTCCATCATTAGAGTCACTACGTTATTGAAAAAGTAATTCCTAGGAAACACAGAGGAACGTTAATATTCGAAACGAACCCACGAAGTCATTTAGAGGTGGCGGGTCTGAAAACCAGATGCTGTTTCGGGACGTCGCCGGCTCAAGAGGTGGTACGACTCAACAACTCGGCGGCTCAGCTAAATGAGCCGAGAGAATTTTGAGGATCACTTCGGCGGCGCTCAGACAGACGATCATTTAAGGTCACTTTGTCCCGTGAAACTCGTGAGAAAGACCCAAGGCTGATGTTCGCATATGAAAAGACGAGAGTGCACATGATGATAATTCCCCATGTCGCCCAAGTGAGATCATGACGTGGAATGCACTTTCCTTTTTGCACAATTTTTTTTACTCTTTCATTGCCCCGTCTAGAATGGAGGCCTTTTCTTTTTACATACGATTCCGAAAGCGCCCGAAGTATTGAATAGGTAATCAATGAAGAAATGTTTATTGAGTAATTCATGTTACTTGCAATTGATGCGTTACGAATTGAAAATTCTTCAATCAAGTATGATTACAAAATGCTTCGAAAACTAGGAAAATTATCAAAAGAAAAAACTTAACTTATTGTAATTGTGCCATTCAATCCTAAATTTTTTAAACCATTCAGTTCATTGTGACCGGCCAACGATGACGTAGTGTCACCGATGTTGACGTGTATAATTTATAATAATTTATATATTATAATTTTTTATTTTAATTTTCCTTTTTTTCTCACTTTGGCTAGCGAGGGTCACTAGAAACTCACCGGCCACCGGGCGGGACCATGTGAGGCAGCCCTCACTCAGTTGATCAGTGAGCTCCGACAATCCTTGCCAGTCATAGTGGGAAGAAAAGAAGGAAGAAGAAATAATTCTAATATTAGTAAAAATTATTCACGTTAGAAGCCGATCAAATGGACTGAATTGACACAATTGCCATAGATTTAGAACTTTTTTGGTAATTTTTTCTTGCAAAACGCTACCTAGCAACATCTTTTTTAATATATTTTACGTACTCCTTGTCTCTATTGCGAGAACCTTACGTCTTCCTATGGTTCCCCAGATAGCAGCAGTTCCCAAAATAATGAACCGAAATTGCATTTCCGAGCCCCACGTCTCCTAATCATCAACCTAATCCAATTAGCCCCAAACATTATTAAAATACTATGTTTTCATCCCAATTTGTCAAAATTCGTTTGCTAAACGTGCTTCAGACCAAATGAAGACACCGAGCAGTACTCAACCAAGACTTGGAGTCGTACCTAATCTAGAAAAAAGATGAGCCAACCTCGCCTCGCCGCCGGAATTTGCTCCTCGTTTTCTTCCTTCCTTCATTCTTTCTTATCCCTTTTTGGCTGGTGGATGCTTTTCTTTGCCTTCACTTGATTTGCTCATACTGTAATTTCCCATTCCAACCACCTACGACCTATGCTTGGATTTGGAAGAATTCAACTGGTTTTCTTTGTGTTTACCCGAGGGAGAATGGTACACATCTTCTTTATGGCTTTGTGGTAGCTAGGGTTGCAAATTGAACCGAAAGTTATCACAAGAAACAGGACATAAATTGTGATTTGACTTGTAACAAGGGTTAAACATCAATCTGGAATTAATACACAGTAAGAAGGGGATAAAATATTCTAAACTGATCAACAAAAAGTGTGTTTTCAATTTGTATTAGATTGGTAATCTAGAAGACCGTGAAACACTCTGCAAGCCTAATGAACCGGTCAAAGGCATTTGCTTGTGTAGATGGTTCTGACCCGGAATAATTTACATTTAGTTGATGATACTTGAATAGAGTGACCTTCAGTTCCTGAGCTAAAGTTCCCTCGACATCTCCGACCAAATATGGCAAGGAACAAATAGTTTTTTAGCACTACATAATTGCACAAGCAAGCATACTACGTGACCAATATACGAAGTACTTTCTTCTATCCATCGCCCCAGAGCAGTTTAACGTGAAAACTAATCGCATAAAGGTGATATCTCGTTTCTCGGGTGGGGAGGGAATATTTAACATTGAGCACACGAGTTTAGTGAATCTGATATCTCAAATTCAAGCTTAATCAAATAAAATCTATCACAAAACCCAAGCTTAAATCCTCTTCAATTGTGGTCGCATCTCCTCTCTTTTTTTTTCTTTTTTTTTGCTTTCTTTAATAAATTAATCAAATCAAATTTTCCTAAGAATCTAGTACATATATTAAATTTTTAATCTGAACCGTCAGATATGATAAAATTAACTTGAGATACGAAAAAAAAATTAGTTTCCAATGATAACTAGGCGAATATATTTTGCTGCGACAATTGGTTACTACTTGTCCCTTTCCACGTCGACCTAAGCGTCACTCTTGGAACCGACAGAAATGTGGGGACACAGGCGACAACAAACGCTTCCCATTTCTGTTTAAGAAAGTTTTGTCCATTAATCGTATCAATCAAAATGAGAGGAGGAAGAAAGAGGTGCGTCTACAAACAGACTGGAGGTTTCTTTCATTCCGGCCGGCAGAGTTAGCCGAGCAGACGAGTTTCGTTTACGTCATTCAGATCATTCAAATCAATGGAGTTTGATCGTGCGTCTCCTCACAGTTTTGTCGATGACCGAAAGCCAGAAACAATTTTTATTTGATTAGAGTACTTTCCTAATAAGATCTTTACGACAATGCTTGGGCTCTTGCTTTGTGTAGCTTGTGACGTTCGGATGGGGGGATTCAAGGTGTCTAGTGTCTATCGACATTGGTTCTAATTTCATGAAACTTCATTTTGGGTTACACCCTCTTCTTCTTCTTCAATTATTTTATTTTTTGATGCGGCACTGTAAAAACGACGTCGTTTCATATTTGAATAAACATCTGTCACCGTATTTATCTACGAGGTACTGAAATCAATGCAAAAATGACATATAAGACTCTTTCTCCCCTCAAAATGGCCGGACTTGATAGAAATCTCAAAGCAAAATGGCAATAGATGGTAATAGTGCCAAAATAATAGACTTGTATGTAGCCCACCATTTACCAAGGAACTATGAATAAACTCTCTTATCATCTCTATTTACATCAAAATTCTAAAAAGGCTATGTATTTCGATTTTGCTGCATTGACTTTTATTTTTCGATTTTTTGCTTAATCGAAAA
>JAGVVM010006993.1:0-17274 GCA_019149425.1 Psidium friedrichsthalianum
TTCTATTTGTTCCATGATCTATGGGTCCATTGGAGAGATCATACACCGAGGTGCTCCCCACCGGTTGTTGGAACGATGTGAGCGAGGCCAGACCTTTTTTTTTTTTAGGGTGCATGGGTTTGGAACCCTATACAAACTAAAGGAGTTGGTCAAGTTCGTTCAGCTTCAAGGACAAAGAAACAACAGAAGAAAAAGTAGCTTGCGGCAAGTATATGCATTCTACAATTTGCTCTCTCTAACATTTTGACCCAAAAGGTCTTCCATTATTTATCGCCAACTTCAATCTTCCCATTGGAGAGGCTTAAGTAGTCCAATTTGTTGTTAGAGAACAGTTGGAACTGTTATTTCTGACACTATTCTAAAACTGCTGTTGTTCTGATACTATTATGAAAAAACCGACAGATGCCAATAGCTATAATCTTCTCGCTAGACTTCTTGATCTTTCTCTGCAGATGTTTCACCTGCAAACGGCTATAATCTTCCCAATGAAATATCCGCACATATAGGTTGTTCAAACAATGCCAGGATCCATTATTGACCTAAACATCGATACACTTGATCTTTGGATCCTTTGGTGTTGTTTATAGAAAAAAACATCTAGATGACTTGTGATCAATTATCCAATGATCTTCTTGGCTTCTTCAGCATATAAAGACTTCCAAAGACATCGGCATCCCTGCTAATTCCTTATCTTCGCTAATTTGATCGAGTCAGCTTCCAAAATCTCCAAGGACATCAACATCCCAGCTGATTCCTCATCTTCATTGAACTCACAAGGATCATCGGTATGGTCACGGTCTTCCACTCAATCTTTCGAAGGCAGTTTGCTCTCTACCAAAAAAAAAAAAATCCTTCTGCTTCGATAATAGTGTGGTCCTTCGAAGCACGTTGGCAATTTGGACTCCACCAAGCTGTTTTACCTTTACAAGTGCGGTCCTTCCAAGCTTCAATGAATATCACAGTTCTAGGCTTGTTCACCATCACTAAGCCCATTCACTGTTCATCTGATCTTTTTTTTTTTGGTAAGGACTGTTCATCTGATCTTTGTACCTTCAAGCCATCATGAACATCTATGTTCTTCTCCGCTTGTTGATCTCGATCAAGGTCCTTGAAGGATTAGCATCAAGCTCGGTTACGATAGATGCGGGAGGAAGGACATCTCCATCGGTTCCCTTGTTGGATGTTTCGCCCTTCAGCAGGTGCAGGTACATTCCCAGCAGTCTCCTTAGCAGCAGCAGTAGGAGTGGGAGTCTCGTCGACTTTCTTTAGAAATTTTGGCCAGTAGAGCCGTGATCTTACATCAGCTGCGCTTCCACATCAGTCAAGCGGACGTTGGTATCTTTCGTTATCCATACTTAGCCGGAGAACATCCTCTCGCGCGGAATCTTGTTCTCGCCGTTTTTAAACCCCTTTTGAAAGACAACAGGAATCAAGTCAGCACATGACATTAACAATTTCAAGACATAAAATATAAAACCCTTCAATTCTAAATTTTCTTTTGATGAAATGGAGATTCAGAAATTTCCATTCGATTCGAACGATCTTTCGATCACCCGATTTACTCACCAATAAAATAAACACGTCAGTCCATGGCTGGACATTGCACAAATGACCCAAGTTCAGGGACGGCATTGCACAGATTAAAAAGTTCGAGAACGATATTGCATATTGAATTAAAGTTTAAGGGGAGGGGGGCCGTTGACATTATTGTCCCATTCGAAATTAGGATCTCTAGCTCCGATGGTGTGCGAATAAACGGGGAGAAATGTCCACGCATTTCATTTAACTAGATGACATATTTACGCAAGGGAATGCAAAATGTAGAAAAGAAACGCGAAACATGAATATGGCAAATCCAAGATTGTGCCCAGTATTACTATGGGTGGAAACAGACAGAGAGAGAAGCCCACCGAAAGGGCGGCTTTTCGAAACGAAAGGCCTCCACAATTCCATCACTCCACGTCTCTCCCTCGCGCGATTCACAGGTCCGCTCGTTCTCCCTCCCTCCCTCCCTCCCTCACCCCCAACGTCTCTCGAAGCGGAAGAGCAAAGCTGCGACGATGGCGGTCGGCGTCCTCGCCCTCCAAGGATCTTTCAACGAGCACATCGCAGGCACGATTCTTTCCCCACTCATTCTCCGCGCTCGCGCGCGCGTCGTCTTCTGTTTTTACATAAGCTCGTAACCGAGAGAGGAATCTGTCTCTTGTTGTTGTTCGCCAGTGCTTCGCCGGCTCGGAGTGAAGGGAGTGGAAATAAGGAAGCCGGAGCAATTGCAGAGCGTCGGCTCTCTGATCATCCCCGGAGGAGAGAGCACCACCATGGCCAAGCTCGCCGAGTTCCACAACCTGGTTTGTACTCCGCGCTCGGTAGCCCCGTTCACGCCTTCTTTTGGTTTCCGGTCAACCGTTCATCGCGACGGCTGTCAAATTGGGATTGCAACCTGAGACACGTCAGTGTAATAGCGTTGTGTTTGCGTGTTGGCGGCCGATTGTCTTCTAGTATCGGTTTTGCCGGAGTAGGATGAAATGAGGTCACTCTGTCTTGGACGATATATTCTGAGAATTCCACAACCTGGAGGGACTCTCGCCATATAGACGTGTTCATCTGTAGTGATTTGCTTTTTCTCGAGTTCATTCATCTATGTTTGTTTTGGCAATGTCAATGGAAATACGTACCGGATGGTACAAGATTAGGGTAGGAAGCTGAGAAGCTGTCATTGCTGCGTCGATTTTAGTGACAGTGGAGCAAGTTTAATCGCTCAACCTTTGTGAATTTACGACCAGTTCTCTTTGAGTAGCTTTTTATGTGGAGTAGGAAGAAATGATTTTTCTCTTTCCTGAATTGTTTTCTGAGAATGGAATAAGATTGTCGGTTCTTTCCATTTTTCAACAAAAGGTGAGTCCGTGATTCTTATCTTTAGTTTCTGTGCTGCGTCCAAGTTCGATAGCATTTCAACATGCCCTGTACAATTTCATGGACTTGTGCTGAGTTAATTTACTTTTCCCCAGTTACGCTATCAGCAACGTACGGTTAGTTCAGTCATTTGTAACTATGTCCTTCAATTATGCAGTTCCCAGCTCTTCGAGAGTTTGTTAAGATGGGAAAGCCTGTCTGGGGAACCTGCGCTGGTCTCATATTCCTGGCTGACAAAGTAACTGGTGGGTCTTCTCTTGTAGCTTCATAATAGGCAAGAAGATTGCACTGCTACAAAATTCGTTGTTTTAACTTTCCCGTATGCAGTGTGAGGAATACTGGTGATGAAGTTCAGAAAGAGATGCTTGCTTGTTTTTCACAGGACAAAAAGCAGGAGGACAAGATCTTATTGGAGGGTTAGACTGTACCGTACACAGGAACTTTTTTGGCAGTCAGGTCTGCATGCCCTTGTGATTCTGAATTCATTGTTCTACTTTATCTCTGACACATTGTAGCTGTTTCTGTGAGAATAATTGTTGCACTATCTGCTATCACATGCGAGATCGTGAGCGTGATCTCGACTTTATCCTCGTGTCCAGTATATGTAACTTTTACGCTGGAGTGATTGTTATGATATCACAATATCTGTGCCTGCATAAGAGTGAGCATGTTGTTGCTTATATACAATGACGTGTGAATTGACCTTTTTTTTTTCCCCTGATATTAAGATTCAGAGCTTTGAAGTGGATCTTTCAGTACCGGAGCTTGCATCAAAGGAAGGAGGTGCTGATACTTTTCGTGGAGTTTTTATTCGAGCTCCTGCTATACTTGAAGTAGGGCCAAAAGTTGAAGTGCTTGCCGACTATCCAGTGCCATTTGACAAACCGATGGATGAAGCTCAAGAGGTATGGCATGCGGTATTCATTTCATTTAAGCAAGTTCATTGGGTATAATTTGCTATGTATTCCTCTTATATAACAAGTTTCATGGTGAGATTTGGTTGTTCAAATTTTTCTGTGTCATGGTTAGGTTTGCATGTATATGCTCCTGAATTTATAGTGGTTACGAATTCTTTGAATGTTTTGAATCATAAAACATGATTTGTATCTGTTGGGTTTTTCCTATAAAGAGTTTGTTTGCACCCTATTGCATCTTTTGAGTGCAATGGCATGGTGTTATAGTTGCATATTATAATTTGTAGCTGCGAATTCAGAAATGTGGGTTTAATTCAACTGGAGTTGTCATTTCCCTGTCAATCCTCTTGCGGTACTCATATGGGATCTATTCATTTGAATGGCTAAAGTTTGTTGTCAAGTGAATATTCCAGTGAGTTGATGGGATAATTTGCATTGGAAAGCCCATTAAGTGTGAGTTTCAGTTTCCAATTGAGGAGCAAGAGTAATACCCCTTTCGATTCTTTTATTTGACTTTGTAGATTAGTATTAAGTTCAACACTTCGGGCCATACTCAGGAACATAGGCATGATATGGAATATTTCTACCTAAGAGTTTTCAATGGCAGTCGCTGTCAAAGGTCTCCTATGTAGGGAGTTATAATAAGTTTAGGTGCAATTTTATAAAAAGGAAGTTTGTTGACTTTGTGTATCAAAATTTTGGTGAACTTTTACTTTTCTAACGGTCTAGAACAATTTGAGTGATCAAGTAAAGGCACAAATATTAAAAAGTGAGAAAAAATCTGTGGCATGAACTATAATGAAGCAGTAGATATCAAACATCATTTCTGAGGACAACGATCAAATTGCACGTTCTGTTTAGTCTTAAGTTTTTTGTGTGGATGCTTACCTGCTATTTCCAGTGAATTGAGTTTGGGCTTTTGGGTCTGCTGATCTACATTACTGCCCCACTTTATGCCTTCAGTTGGATTAGAAGTAACAATGCTGATACTATGCATTGGATCGACCTCCATCATGTACTTTTCTTTTGCTCACCGTCATGTTGATGTGTTGAGAAAGCGGCCTTGATGCAAGAAAAAAGTTGTTTGATCTGGTAGCCATTAGAACAAATTACAGGGTGCCATACTAGTTTTGGCCATGCATACTGTTTCCCTTCAGACACTATCATATGGGTGGCTTGTGCATTGAGATGCAGGGCATCTTCATCTTGTTGACTTGTGGTATAAGCAGCTCATCAAGTAAAGATCACAAGTGTGTCAGAGCGCTACTAAATTTGTACTATGAGCTTGCTGTATACTGCTTCAACAATGTTGAGCCTCAGGGAAGTGACAGTGAAGGGGGCTTTAAATAAGTTGTAGCTTTAAATCTAGGTATTATTGTGGAAGTTTTCTTCTATGACCTTTTTTCAATGTTGTAGGTTCCTTTTGACGTTACATTTACTCCCATGAAGCTTGAGGCTAAGTGAAATTCCTAAGTCTCAAAGTGTACCATCCAATTTTTTTTTTTTTTTGTAGATGATTTATTTGAACGCTTCTGTTCTTGTTTTCCTGTTTGGAGTCTACATTAGTATGGTTTTATGGTTGCCTAAACCTTGTTCTTCAATTATTAGGTACAACCAGATTTTCTGTTTGCATTGTTCAACGAAATACTTTTCCTTAGTAGGTGATCCATTGGACATAGATCCAATTTTTCAATCCTTTTGATTCCTTGGGATATATTTTTCCTTTCCCTGGGGTATCAAGATGCCACTGTGTCAGGATCTCTCTCTCCCCTGGAAAGTTCCCATATATCACATTCCTGTAATTTATCTCCTTCTGAACGTTTCTTCGTTGCTTTAACATTTAGGAGAACAAAGGATCTGAAAAGAAAGTAATTGTAGCTGTCAGCAAGGGAACTTGCTTGGGACTGCTTTCCATCCGGAGTTGACGGCGGATTCACGATGGTAACTTATCTACCTAAATGAATGTCATTTCTCCCCTGTATCTCTCTGTTGAAACGTTGCTTGTGCAGGCATACGTACTTCCTCAAAATGGCAAGTGAAATCGAAGGAGGAGCCTCGAACAGCATTGTGGCGGTTGAAGGAGGTGATTTGACTTTCGACCAACAGCCCAGGAATGATCTCCCCATATTCCAATAGTTACACTTTCACCTGTTGACCCGGGAACATTCTTTTCACAGTCAAATTGGTTTCGTTGATAAGTTACTTTATGATGCTCGTCCTCCCTTCAGGTCTTAGTTTTTCGGTCCAGCTTTAATGTTTCCTCCTCCGTACTGAATGTGTATATAAACGTTCCTTCAAATTATGGTTACGTCGATGTCCCGGTTGTAAAAAAATAAGTTGACGAAGCTTTAGTAATTCCAAGGTTTTAACTGTATGAATTTCCATTGTTAGAGCACTGAAGATTTATTGGAGCAGAGTCCATGGTAGTTCTGTTGACTAACTCGGCCAGTTAAGGTCTGTCCCGTGGGTAAAAAGTCGGGCATTTTTTGGCCGGTTTGGACTGACCAATCTTTGTGGCCGATGTGAGCAACCGCTAAAAACGCGTTTGATCCACGTACACTTTACTCTATAATTAAAGGTTTCGTTGGGTGTTGCTGTGTGCAACAGTTCATTTAATTCCCGATGACCATTATCGAATTCTGTAGTATCAAGACTTGACTTTTCCCATTAATGTCCATGGCTTTCTGCTCCAGCAATTAAGGTTAGTAGATTAGTCCAGGATTGCTTGGTCAATGCTAGTTTAGCTTAAAACTCTGGCGGGAGTTGCCTCCCACAGAAATATAAAACCATTTACTATATTATCTGTCAATCATGGAATAGAAGTTGAACTCGGAAGCTTTTTGACGATAACGATTGAAATCAAAGTGTGATCCCACCAAGCATGCGCTCTCCTTCACCTTAGTTCACATGAGGTGTTCCTTCTGTTGAATCCAACGTAAATGAAGTATCAAAAACGAAACGAGTGCCTTAGTAAAGACCTGAGATTTCCATTAACAACCGATTTGGCAGCTCGGAATTATGTGGAAGATTTAGTCTGTGAGGACAGCGGATCCAAGGCAAATTTAACGGGAGCTTAAAGTTCAAACCACATGGACTGTGCGTAGCAGAAACGTAACGAAGTGTCTGCTTTGGAATGTGTAAAGTGGAGTTTGAAGTTTCCTAGAATGCATAAACTAACTTTTCTCTTCTTCTTCTTCTTTTCTTATTCGGATATAATAAGCTGGATCTTGCTCATATCTCCTCAGGAAAAGCAATCTTTCGAGCTCAAGTCGTGGCTTTTGGCCCAGAGAAAGGGAAAACTCTCTACCACGAATAGAGTTTAGGTTCTTACATAAGGTTGAATTACTCTTTCAAGAGTTCAAAAACCCCATGGACCCGCCCCTCAGCACCATGACATGTCACATTCTTCATTCCAGGGGGGTTTTAATACATGTTCCCGAGGGATGAAAACTTGTCTGAAAAACTTCTCAAGTTTGATACTCTGTCCTCAACCATCATAGCTAGTCATAAGAGTACCTCAGGGGTTATTTCATGTACGGAGGAGTTCACTATGCATGAGCCTAAGCAAGAAGAATCAATGTGGATTAAGGTAAACCTTGCTTGGATTAGACAATTTTGCAGAAAAAATTGACCTCTCAGTGAATTGTTGCCATGAGAACAATGTTGAGCAATAACCGAACTCGAAACTCAGATTTTCTTGAATAGTACTAGAGTCCTAAGCTGAGTTATAACTTAGCTTGCAACGAACCCCTCGGCTAAAAATTTCCGGGTTTTGCTTCGGGGAATGTGGATAACGGGCAGAGAGTGAATCTTATGATGGTTACCATAACTTCAGCAATTAAGCAGCGCATATGTCGGCGAGGTCGATAAGCTTGCTGCAAGATCAAGTATTGCAGATAGTATTACAACTGTCACATAGAAGCTTTAGGTTCCTTCAAAAGTTATAACAAGACTCATAAAAGATGTTAGGAATGATCTGTAATTCTTAGTCAAAACCTTTATTATTTTGGAAGCAAGAAATACAAGGATTAAGCCGAACTCCAAGGCCTTGTTTAAGTTAGAACTTTTTCATTTCCATAAAAAGAGGCCTCTCTCACCATTCTAAACCGTCCAAGGATATCCATCATTTTCTGATGTAAGAGCATCTGACAATCTACAGAGGAAGGATTAAGAGAAGCATATTCAGGGCTGTGGTTGCATCTTGAACACGATGGAGGGGGGAAAGCCATTGATTTCAATGGCTATCCTTGTGGTTACGGTCTTGCTGGGGAGTCCATGGTCCGAGGGGCGACGAGCAACATGAAGACTTCTGACCCCAATTCGACGAAGTACGTGATGCTAAATAAGTTGTCTTCTGGCCGGAACGAGCGATTTGTGTGGCGTCCGGCAAGTGTTTTCTCAAGAAGCTCACTTGCCCTGCTCAGTGCCCGGAGAGGAAGCCCAAGAAGAACAAGAAGCAGAAGGGTTGCTTCATTGACTGCAGCAGCAGCAAGTGTGAAGCCACCTGCAAATGTAGCAGGCTTCTCTCACGCTATCCTGATACAACATTGCTGTCTTAAGCTTGTTTTTAATTGCTACTTTGAAAACACGAGCATGATAGTTGTCTTTCTATTCTTGGCTAGATTTATGCAAATGGGATCGGTGAAACCTTGATATCGATTTCTTTTTTTTTTTTTCGTCGACCTCGATATCGATTTGACACAACCTTTCTTCTCAAAAAGTTTGAACCATCGGGGAACAGGCTCACGTATTGCTGCTATTCACCTCTTCTTCCTCTTCCCTCGTGCAGATAGAAAACCCAACTGCAAGGGATATGGCTCTCTCTGTTACGACCCTCGGTTCGTAGGCGGCGACGGTGTAATGTTCTACTTCCATGGGGCAACCGGAGGGAACTTTGCGCTCGTCTCCGATGACAATCTCCACATCAATGCCCACTTTATCGGGACCCGGCCTGAGGGACGGACACGCGACTTCACGTGGGTCCAAGCCCTCGCGGTCGTTTTTAACAACCACACCCTCGTCGTCGAAGCGAAGAGAGTCTCGCACTGGGATGACAAAGTAGATGCTCTCAATGTGATTTGGGACAACGAGGCGGTCCAAGTCCCCATCGACGGAGATGCCGAGTGGAGGCATGAAGGCGAGGACAGGACAGTGATAGTCGAAAGGACCGATGATACTAACTCTGTGAGGGTGACGGTGAGCGGATTGCTCGAAATGGACGTGAGGGTAAGCCGATCGGCGAAGAAGAGAACCGGGTTCACAACTATCAAATACCAAAGGACGATGCGTTCGCTCACTTGGAGACACAGTTCAGGTTTTCTAATCTGTCAGACCTTGTTGAAGGAGTTCTGGGCAAGACTTACAGGCCAAACTACGTGAGCCCTGTGAAGGTAGGGGTTCCCATGCCAATGATGGGCGGCGAGGACAAGTACCAAACACCATCTCTGTTGTCACCTCTCTGCAAAGTTTGCAGGTTCAAGGGACCAACTGGATATGCCAGTGTTGAGGGTGTTGCTCAGTACTAACCATGCCGATGACTAAAAACTAAAGTTCGCTCCTTTTTTCTCATTTTAATCAAAGAAGACATCTGTGTTTGCATCTGTTTTGGGGGGTCTTCCGCTTTGTACTTGAATGATCTGTGCGTGTACAAAATAAGGGACAAATTGGCCCATGATGTCGTGTTGATCTAAGCAATTTCTCAGGAAGAAAGTTCCTAAACCTTTATATGTCCCTTCATACTGTAAAAAGAAACATTCTCAATTGATCTATTTTGCAAGTTGAAAAGAGTCCTTTATGAATCGTTTTCTCTTCCCCCTTTAATTTCGCTTAATAGTCATGGAGGGTCGATAAAACTTAGACAAACTGAACATGGTGGCTATTAAACTCAAGTTTAGGACAAATGGCAAGTGAACGAGAGATACATTCGCCCAACTCGATAACACACCCAACAAATGAAACAGAGAAACGACATGTTACATAGAATGGTGAACCTAGGTGCCCTTGTAGCACACTATTTGGAAATGCTTTGGCTACCTCGACATTGCGGCGCCCTTGGGTCTCAAAGAAATTTCCTTCGCGTGCAATAGTGTTTCGACTAAATAGATTCGTATCTGTTTCTTCAGGTCATCCAAAGATGAACGGAGTTATAGAAGAAGTTTCTTCCTATTGTGAATGCAACCCCTTGTATCTATTACTCAAACGTGAGCAGAGATGCTTTTGTCATCTTCAACAATTTATCTTAGATGGGTCTTCTTCTTTTTGCCTTCAGCATTGAGGTCGGCGGGAAAATATCATTAAAACGATGAGAATGTGCTTGCGCTTGGTGGTAACAAAGACATAAAAAGCCAGAGAAGAAGTGGAAGTTAGTCTCAAGGCGGGCCGAAGCGGCCCATGATCACATGAGTCCCCAAATTGGTGTTGTGCCCTAATCTTCCCTCAAAATTCGATCGCCCCTGCAGGAGAATCGGCGCCAATCAATGGAACGTTGAAACGATGGCAGAGACCAAATCCAGAGAGAGGTGGGAAGCTCCAAGACATCGAACAGGAAGAGCAAGGCCGACGCCCCCGCCATCGAAAGCAAGCGAGGGACGCCTAAAGCCAGCAAGAGCAATGGCGTCGTGCCGGAGCCTGAGGTCCTGGTCGTCCCGTCCTCGAGCACCGAATCGCAAGCGCGGGAGCCCGAGTCGAAGAGAAACCAGAGCCCGAAGAGGCGCGAACGCGACGCTGATCCGGCGGGTAAGAAGGAGCGGAAGCGTCGGAAGCGGGAGGAAGGCGGTGGGGGCAAAGAGGAGCGCGAACCGAGCGAGGGCAACGGCTTCGCGCGCGAACCCGAGGTTCTGGTCGTCCCGTCCTCGAGCACCGAGTCGCGAGGAGGAGAGCGGGAGGAACCGAAGGGAGATCGGAGCGCCATGATGCGCGAGCGCGTCACGAGCTCGGCGGTTCAGAAGAAGCGGAAGCATCAGGAGCGAGAGGACGGCGACGAGAGCAGGGACGACTCGAAGCTCTGTAGCTTTCCCATGAACAGGATCAGGACGATCGCGAAGAGCGAAGAATCCGACTCGCGCATCAATCACGAGGCTTATTTCGTCATCAACAAAGCCACGGTATTGCTTGTTTGAGCTCTGGTTTTGTTGGTGATTCCATGCTTGTTTCTGCAGCATTTCCCATATTTGCTAAACCCTGGGAAGCAAATCACTAGTCACTCCAAACCCAGCTTTAGTATTTCGATGGTTTGATGCATACATGCTTGCTTTGGTGAGTGACGAGACCTGTGTCCTGCTTCTGGTTCTCATTCAGCTCCTGGGATTGTTGCAGGAAAAGTTTATCGAGCAGCTTTGTGAAGACGCGTACGCCTTAGCTGCTGCTCGTGGCCGCAAGAAATCTTTCCAGTATAACCACCTGTGTGAGTTCCTCTGTTGTTTTCGTTCAAACTTCAGCTCCTGCAAAAAACATTTGAATGCTTGATGTTATTGTGACGTTGAATTTTGCCTTGTAAGGTTCGACATCGAGTGAACTTTTGGTTCCACCTTTATTTGCTTGATGAAGCTACAAAATGTTGTGGATTCGTTAGTTATTCGAATTTCATGAATGGTTTTTGGTTGTTTGAAAAACGATTTCTGAAATGATTGAGGGCGGGGAGGCTCTTGGCTTTGGTTCGACGAAGTACTGCGAGTAAATTATTCACTTGTTTTTTTGCTGGTGAAGCCTATTTCTTCCCTGGAATAGGAGCTGTGTCATTTGATTTTCAAGTGGAAACTGGTCATTGCCCTAGCTTTATTGTCTGCTGCTCTGAATTGCCTCATCCGCTTTTCATTTACCCTCCTCTACAGATACGGTTGTTCTTGTCTGGTCCTTGTGGAATTCTTTAACTTAAATTGCAATTCTTGTTTGAGAGTGTAAGTTCTCCTTTCTACCTTAGAGATTGAATGTTGTTTTCTGATCTGAACATGGAAAAATTGTAAAATACATTCCAGTGTGGAATCACTATGCAAAGCTATCTTTTGGTGTACTTGCTTGGATGAACCCTCTGTAAGGCTTATCTTGATCATCTTTATTGTGAGTTAACGTATTTGAGCACTACTGTACTTACGACACTTCCATGATGAAAGTCGCTGTAGGCTGAATTTGGTTGTTTGACATATGGAGATTTGGCATTAAACTTTCTTAGTCATACTGATTATTTCTTATGTGGCTTTTTTTTTCCATTTTTCCCCCTCTTTAGCATCACTTGTTTGCAAGTGGAAGAGATATGACTTTCTTTCAGGTACTCGTTTTTCCATTCCCATATTGATATGTCTGATTGACTAGTGAACTTTTGTTATCGATCATTTGTCCGTCCAATGATAGTGTCACCTATTCATTGATATTTGATCATGTACCAGATTTCGTTCCGGATAAAATGAGAGCTGAAGATGCATTGGCAGAGAGGAAACCAGAAGAGACATGATATATATTACAATTCTTAGGTCAAGAAGCTGTAAGTCGATCGAGAGGGGCTTCAATTTGTATGAGCATCTTATCCTGGTGTTTGGTTCCTTTCCTCCTATAAGAGAATAGAGCCAAGAAAATGGGCACCTACATTTAGCTGCAGATGATTTCCATGTGGGTGACATTTTTTGTTGGCATTTTACATTGGAGAAGCTTGATGCTTATACTTCTGGTGATCTGTTCAGCGTGTAATCTCATGCACGCTGGCATGGATGGTGAGGTAGCTTCCTGTGGTGGATTTTCGGTGTGTTGTAACTAATTTGGGATGGACAATTACTTGGTAGTTAATCTGATTCTCGGCCTATGTTAGATCTCTTTTGAGTTGTGTACTACACATATTGAGATTATCTAGGAGAATCTATTCGGTAGTCTTAAAGAGGGGGAAAATACTCCGTGGTTACAAAGCGCCACGTCAGCATTATGTTGTATAATAAATTGACGTGTGTCTGCTAAGTTTGGAATTAATAAAAAATTCAATCTCTCTTCTTCCCCCGTCCAAGAGTATCGCCTCCTCCATGGCTTTGTCTTCTTGTTCGTCCATGCTTTGCTCGTCCAGATCCAGTTCTGACCTTGTGGAACTCGCAGCGGCAGGGCTCCGTCTTCTCAACGAAGAGCTTCATCGCCATGGGGAGCTCTATCTCCAGATGACCATGGAGGTTCATCCAAAAAACAAGGGTGTTCGGGTAAATGGAGATTGTGGTCCGACCGAACTTGTGCTCAGAAACAAAAACCAACGTTAATGGAGCTTGTACTCGCCAGAGACACAAAAACGCAATCACAGTTCGTCTTTTTTCATCTTTTGGCCCTATAATTTTACTCAATCAGCTTCACCGTCTCTCCCATCAGCGTACGATCTCTTCACTCTCTCTCTTCCCTCCACAGTCCTCCGCATCGTCAGTTCGACAGAGCCGACCGAACTTCCAAATATGGAAGTTCGGCCAAATCTAGAGCCAGGGTCGCCAGCGATGATGGCTCATTTGGTTTCGGCCATGGACAGCTAGATTTGGAGAGTCGACCGAAAGGAGTCCTGGATGCAGCTTCGACTGCTATCGAGTTAGACCTGAAAGAAAAGGGATGGAGGAGAAATAAGGGAAAAAAAGTTATATGTTTTTTTTTCAATTCCAACTAGGCGGACGTGTCAATTTATTATTGGACATGAACAAAAAAGCAAGATATGAGCACAATTGACATGGCGCTTTATAATTATTGAATACTTTCTCCGAACGAGGAAAGTTGCATGTTTTGCAATATAGTTAGGAATAAGTATATTGAAAGTACAAAAATTTGTTGTGAAGATGTAACTGAGTCCTAAACTTTTCAAAAGTATAATCGAGTTTGAAAACTTGTCATATTTGTGTAATTAAGTCTTTCATTTTACAAAGTCAAGTTATATAACGGAAAATACCGATGTGGTACTTTTAAATAAAACAACATTAGAGGGGCCACCTTAACTGCCGGTTAGCCCAAGCAAGGCCTCGTCAATCGCAAGCGAGAGCCAATGTTGCCTAGATCTAGGCAAGCCTTGCCAAGGTTCGGCGACCTCCGCTATCTCCTTCGACAATGGGTAGCGTCGATGGTGCCCCATCAGCATTGCCTTGTCATTCTTATTTTTTTTTAACTATATTTTTCCTAGTGAGATGTAGCTTTTTTAGTTCTTTAATCTAATTTTGAATAAGATTAAAAAAAAAGAAAAGAATAAAAAATACCACGTAGGAAAGAGTAATTAGTTTGAAATTTTCATGTCGGCATATTCCGTTAGACAAATTGACAATGTTAACATAAAGACCCGATTGCATTAATTTGATAAGTTTTAAAACTTAATTGCACTTTTTAAAAAAGGTTTAGAACTAAAGTGCACTTTGGCGATGAATTTTAGCACCTCTAATGCACTCATACCAAAGTATATCAAGATGGATTCACGCAGTGCCTGCGGTAAGCTCTGGTTTTTTAAGCTTAGGAAGCAGGTCATGATCAATATGAATAAGCCGTCGGGTGTTTGCCATCCATCGGAAGGGAAAGGCGAATGTCGTGATAGATCATTCTCGGATGATTGATTGTGAATCTCACCCATGGCTGTCTTCAATGTTATCCACACTCTGTGCTCGTGGGCCTCTAAGATTAAGCTGTTGGGCCCCTGCGCAAGGTGTCTTGCCCTTCAAGGGTGCAGGATACAGGCCATCAGCACTGACAAAGAACTGTAGAGAACGGCCATAATATGACGCTACTAATGCATTCTTTCAAAGAAAAATGATACAAATGGTCCACGAACATCGAGCCAACGTGCAATATGGTCTCCATGCTCGAACTTGTAGTACGTGTGTTCAATTTAATATCCTAAACTTTATGAAATGGCCACTGCTGCCATTCCCTTTATTCGAATCAAGGACAATGTCGAGACACATTATTTATATAGCTTGGCGACAGTTTAATATAAAAAACCACATGTTTAGGGACCATATCGAACAAATTAAAAAGTTTGGGGAATCACATTCGGCGTTGACCAAGGTCTGGAAAGGAAGGAAATAGAAAGAAAAAAAGCCATTCGTAATCAATTTCCTTCGTTTAACGTGCCGCACGACGCGATCCGGCTTCGAGTGTATCGCAAACATTTTATGTCGAATAGGGCATAAAAAGAAGCCTGCTTTCCGCTGCAAGACATGGGAAGAAGAAAATTATATTTCAATCATTGAGGACAAGATTATAACAAATCCTATATTTATTGTTTGTGATGCTAAGTTAGATCCATATCGCAACGAAAGTGAGCGAGAGTATGTCAGCATTATATCAAGCGATGATTATTTCTCATGTATGTTCCCGCGGCAGCCAATTCAGCTTGTTTGTAACTAGACCTACAAGGATTAATGGGTGGTGAAATGTCCAGTTTTCCTCTTCCAATATGGTTCCGGTGGTTCGTGCATCACAGAGCGATGGGTGCCACTGACTAGTCTAAGGCCGTGTTGTTTTCGGCTTTGGGAATGAGTCTTGCGAAATGCAAAAGCTTCTTAACCGTAGGGTTTTGGGAGAACAGGCAAATTTGCTTTTCATAAAAACAATTCATTGTAAAGCACTTTTGAGTCAAGTAGTATTTGGCGAAAAGAAACTTGCAACGGCTATTGGATTTAATTCTTGTTTTTTTTTATACTAAAAAAAATAGCGAGCCCTCAGAGAGGGTCTCAGGCTGCCAGCGGCAATCGATCGAGGTTGCACCGACCTCAAGCGATCCCAATAGAGGGTCGCGCGAGCCACGATGATGGTCGTCAATGAGTCGCGACGTCCTTAATCCTGCCCCTCAGAGGGAGGCGACTACACCTCACTCAAGAGATGAACTGTAGATCTCAGTTTTTTCCTTTTTTTAAAAAGGGTAAAATTGTGGATAGTTAGTAAGGTTTTGAGGGCAAAGTAGGCAATTGGCAATTTTTATGGATTCATTTGGGCATTCAAGTTACCAGTATTGAACAGTCAGACCTTCTCAAGTATTAGCTTAAAAACCAAAAAACACACAGAGCTTTTGCCCCCAAAGGTCGTTGGAATGGTTTGCTACACGCCTCAAAATTTCCTTTTAATTTCCAAGGGGCTATCAAAATGTAAAAACCAACTGGATGCTTTGATTGGTAACAGATGCCTTTTCTTTTCAATCGAGCTGAGAAAGCAAATTGCTAAAACATTGGACTTTTGATGGGCCTTTTTTTTTTTTTTTAAGCAAGAAATGCCGAAGTCAACTCAATCCTCATCAAGGAATTATGAGAGTGTTGGGCCCTATTTTCTGCTACAAAACATGAAATCTGGATACCTCTCTTCCCCTTGCGAAAGAGATGGAGGCTGCAAAAGCTTCTTCTCGTCTAAGTT
The DNA here is from genome assembly GCA_019149425.1 of Psidium friedrichsthalianum. Taxonomy (NCBI): domain Eukaryota; kingdom Viridiplantae; phylum Streptophyta; class Magnoliopsida; order Myrtales; family Myrtaceae; genus Psidium; species Psidium friedrichsthalianum. The sequence continues at coordinate 16,161 of JAGVVM010006993.1, forward strand.
TGTTGGCGAAGCCAATTTTTGTTTTTGGATCTTTGTACCGTGAACATAACCACCAAAGTGAGAACCCAAGCAATCATGCTGGCCATGCCCATTTGATCTCAGGCCCTCTGCTATTTATGGCCTGCTTATCCCAACGCAAACTAGTTGCTGGTCCAGACAGGTGATGTTCCCAGACAGCTCTCTCTCTCAGATCTCGTCTCTCTCGTCTACTCACCCATTTATATTCATCCATGTTTTGCTTTTAGCACACACTTTCAATTGAGTGTCGAACTACTGAATTCCCTTAACTAAAAATTGTAACCTCTCTCACCTAATTTTCATTTTCTCCCACTTTAAAATGATCACCACTCTTCTTTCCAGTTTTCCCAAAATAAATTGCAAGTCTCTCCCATCCTCTTTCCCCTCACACATCCAGAAGACTTACATCACTTCTTCACTGTCCTCCTTCTCAATCCACCCTTATGACCAGAGCAGAGAAAGAAGCACTGATGACGTGCCCTGATCGTTTCCACTGCCTGCTGGTCCTGCGCTCCAATGCTCTGCACCGTCGGCCTCAGCCTGTGGCAGCCCCAGGGCGTTCACCTGTGGCACCAACCCGGCTCCCGCCTGCTTACCCCCCGGCTCCGCCTGCACTTCACCCCCGTCTCCGCCTGCCTTAACCCCGTCTCCGACCTGCGCCTGCCTAGGCCGGCTCCGCCTGTCTCTAGCCCAGCTACTACAGGCCCTCTAGACATCACGAAGGTCCTTGCGAAGGCGGGCATATTCACAGGTGCTAGCTAAGGCTCTTGAAGGTCACCATCGGTCGAAAAACCGATCAATGCGCAGCTTTAACAACTCGAACAAAAACGGCCTAACCATCCTTCGCCGAACGCAATGCTTCGCGGGCCTCAATACATGGGACTTTGAACCAGCTCTCAGCTGAGCCGCATCGACTAACGTGCAGGTTCCACGTAATGCCCATACTTCTTGTCCGTGAACCAGTTTCCAAACCGTTCAGCAATCCGCTGAGGACACATGCCGGGCAAAGCGGGAATATTCGTGTTCCCGCTGAGTTTGAGGCTACTTCCGGTGTAACAACTTGAACTATCGACCGGTGGTCACCATGCAAACAAGG
>JAGVVM010006995.1:0-13784 GCA_019149425.1 Psidium friedrichsthalianum
TTTGTCCTGCAGCTCCTGAGGGAGGTCGCCGGCTGTCATCCTTCTTCGTCCCTCGTTCAAAGGTGGATGTTGCCAACCCTGCGCCGCGATTTAATCAAGCTCGAAAACCAGCTCCCAATGGTAGTTCTACGCGAATTACTCGATTTGATCGATGACAATTCTCCAGGTGAATACTCGATGCTTTCCCTACAGGATCTCGCTTTGAAGTTCTTCTATCCGTTATTGCGGAGGGACTCGCATATGAATGCTGCCGGTGCCACCACTACGATGAATAGGACCTGTCACTTTCTTGACCTCTTCCGATCCAGCATTCTCCCGGAGATACAGGAACAGGACCGGAAAAGGCAAGTGCACGTGATCCAATCTACAACTGAGTTGAAGGAAGCTGGAGTGATCCTCGAGAAGTCACAGAATGGCAGGGCATTAGACGTCCGATCTGAGGGAAGGGTCCTGAAGATTCCTCCGCTTCACATAGACGATCACAGAGGCACGTTGTTCCGCAACATGGTGGCCTTCGAGCAATGCCACAAGAAATGCAAACCCGATGCAACAGCATATCTCTTCTTCTTCAACGGGCTCGTGTACTCAGCCGGCGACGTGGAGATTCTCCATTACAAAGGCATAGTCCACCACACCCTCGGAAACAACATCGAGGCGGCGGATTTGGTGAACCATCTGTGTAAAGAAGTGGACTGGGATGGAGAAGAGTCGTATCTGCACAAAGTGGTGTGCGAAGACATTGACGTCTACTTCAAGAGCCCGTGGGCGAGGCTCAGAGCGCACCTTGTTCACTACTACTTCAACAACTGGGTGGTCGGATTTCGACCGCGTTAGGACTGTTCGTGATCTATCTTACGCTAATCCAAACGGGTTGCTGTGTCGCCAGTACAGCGAAAGCTATGAAGGAGAAAAGCTTCTGGTCCTACCTGAGTGCATCCTTCTCTCTGCCCTTCTCTCGGCCCTCCACGCCACTCGACCAAAAGGATTCGATCGAGGAATGAAAAGAAATTTGCAAGCTCTTCTGGATGTACTGAGGGCGGTCTGATCCCACATTTGACAAGTTTTATTCCTTTGTTTCCTGATGAGTTACCAATAATCTCTCTCTTTAGCATTCTAGTTCGTTAATGAATTGCTTGAAGTAGATTTTGATAAATCTCTCGAGACGCCTTGGATTCGTCTGCTCTATAGAATCGGCGTTTGCCTGAATGACAACGATTCTAATTCGAAAGTGATTCTGATCAGAATTGTTGTTTTTTATTATTATTATGTTCCTTAAATGAGTTTTAGAGAAATCGAAACGTGTTTAGTAATAGCACAAAAGTTATGTTCCTAAAATAGAAACGCGTTCACAAAACTTTTGTTTCAAAAATAGTTTCTCTTCTAAATTTTTGTCATCTAAGTCAAATAATTACGTAGTTACTTTGTGAAATTCGATCTTACATTTCGCTTTAATTAAAGATTAATTCACATCAATTCTCTTATATAACATATTATATATAACACCGAGCTCTGATCTCGATTCTGGCCCAAAATCAACACTAAGCTCTTTCCTCGTCACTGTAATTTCATGTCTCGTGATACGACGCATTTCAACTTTGTTGTGCCCCGTACTTTTGGACAAAGGCTTGGTTTCGACATCAAAAGTTCAAAAAGCTCCATGCAAATGGGCAAAAACTAAGGGAAATTTCACGTGCAATTTTACCAACTACATTTTTTTTTTTTACTTTTCTAAGTTCCTTATGATTGTCATGCAACAAATTCAGCTATTGGAAATCCGAGGACTAGTGCATGCCTTGTCAATGGCAGTTTCTTTAGCCCATATACCAACAAAAGAACTTTTTTCAAAGCACTGAAAATCCTAGGAATCATTCCATTGTTGTTGCTTTTTGCTCGTCAACCTTGACATGAAACTCCCGAAAGGTTCTAGCAGTGGGATTCAGCCCAAACGCGAAGCACACTATAAAATTCGGGTATCTTATGAACTGAATTAAAAGGTACATTCTGTTTTGTTTCCCATCCCTGTCTTTCGCAACACTTCAGGATTGCTTCTTTTGTTAAGTCTTGCCCAGTTTTGGGAAATGAATCCTAACCTCAACGGTGCTTTTAAGCTTCGACGCTCTCAACCGAGTATGGATCGTTTGACTATGGCTCCGCGTTTGGACTGAAGCAAGAATTATGCAAAAAGAAAGACAGAGCAGCAAACATATAATGAGGAAACTTCATGGTACAAGCCAAAAATGAGTTAGGTATGGGACTAATTTAGTAACTTATGAATCCCAGACCTAGAATGTCTTTGACTCTGAGAAGTCAACCGCAGGAAATAACAAACAATTGACGTCCTGCATCCAGAACGAAAGGGAAAAAGAAAAAAGAGAGAAAAATGAATTGGCCTTTCGACTTTTTTACTGGTTAAGAGTCCCTCCCACCTCCCTCCAAACCCAAGAACTCATTTTTGCAGATGGCAGATAGAAGCATTTGGGGGTTGAAGCAGCTGTATCTGTAGATGATGATCATCGATGGCTGCTCCATTTGATTTCTGCTAGACGGCGTGTAATGACCCGAATTTTCACCTGCTTAAATAAATAGTGAATTAGTATTAATGGATTCAGACCATTGGGTAAGTTTAGAGGAGTTATTATTGATCCGATAATATTTTTAGGGATACTAAGTAATTAATTAGGATTCTATCGAGTCAAACACATGAGAAATTGGGACCAAACGAAGACAGCAAAGACACGTGGACACCCATGTGGCCATGTGTCAAGAAGTAAGGACACGTGATAGCACTGTCACGAGGTGGCACAAACGGTGCCACATGTCACCGTGAGGTGACACGTGACATGTGGACACGTGTCAAAATGCGGCCTAGCTGACTCATCAATTTAGTTGCTTCCCCTATAAATAGACCCTGACGTCAGTTCATTTCATCATTCATTCGTCAGAACACACCCTCTCCTCTTTCTCGTATTCGGGCCGACTTTGTCTAAGCCAACCTCTTACTGTCTCACTGTTGTCAAGACCAACTTGAGGGTTGTGGTGCTGCCTAGATAGAATCACACGCCTAAACCAAAGAAGAAAAGTAAATCCAAGATCATTCGTTCATCGTTCTTACGTCGTCTTCTCGAATAATTAAGGCAAATAGATTTCTAGTCCCTATTACCAACCTTTCTATGGTCCTTCATTGTGGGTGCTAAGCATCGATCGATCTTAGTTGCGGTGATCTTGCTTGTGATGATCTCGATTGTGACTACTTCGTTATGATATGATTTCTAAAACTTTATGCCTTTGAATACTCAGATTTTAAAATCTCTCTGGGAAGCAAGATGAGATGGAAGGGGCTCTCTGCATCACCATGTTTTACCGAGCCATTGCTCGCTGGAGTCACAGAATACTGTCTCTTCCTCCTCCTTCTGCTACCTGGTATCTTCGACAAGAAATATCAAGATCAAGATCAAGCAGAGGGAGACAAGAGGACAAGAGTACAAATGAGATGGACCCAAGAAGACTTCTTAGGTTGCTGAAGCAAGGTCAATGGGAACGTGGCAATTTGCCATGCAACTAGGAAGCTTCTGAAAGCGCGGTTGAAAACAGGCCCACTTGAGCAAACAGATAGTGCCAGAAAATTGTATATAGTCTCTTAGGTTCACACTACTGGGTGCTCTGTGATGAAGCCGAAAGTTGTATAAAGTCCTTAACCCCACTTTGGCAATTCGCCAAAAATTGTTAAGGCCGATGGGATCTTGTCTTTTCTTCAGATTCGCCCAAATTCCTCTGAAAAGCAAAAACTTCAGCTTGGGTCTTGATTCTGGCCCAAAATCAACGCCGAGCTCTTTCCCACCACTGTATGCTGTGATTTCTTCGTCTCCCGACATCAAAAGTCCAAGAAGCTCCCTGCAATCGGGCAACATCTAGGGGAGACTTTCACTCGCAATTTTACCAACTACTACTTTTCCTTCTCTAGAAAATTAATTAAGTTTTCCTTATGGCTGTCACACAAGAAATTCAACTCTTCGAAGCCCGGGAATTAGTATAGACCTTGTCTGTCAGGATTCGGTGCACAATCAGAATAAAGTAAAACATAAAAAGCAAGAATAGAAATCGAGACACGAGAAAATGAGATAATGCATAGCAGTAACTATTTATGGATCCAAGCACGAGCTATCAATGAAAAAATATTGGTTCAAACTATAAAAAGCCCTCTGATGTCCAAAAGACGCTACCTCCCTTAAGATCCCGTCGGAGCGGCTCCCTCGAACCCTTATCCTCTCACCAGGAAACGAGACTACGTACTCGACGAAGAGTATGAATCACATCCTAATACCGTCGATGTTAGTTTCTTCGGCCCATTTACGAACAAAAAGAACTTTTTCAAAGTAGTGAAAATCCTAGGAATCACTCCCTGGTCGTTGCTTTTTGTTGGTCGACGTTGACATGGAACTCCCGAACGGTTCCTAGCAGTGGGATTCAGCCCACGTACGAAGCAGTCAGTGAAATTCAGGTATGATTAAAGTGGGACCGAAGCAAGAACCATTAGAAAAAAGAAAAGGACAGAGCAGCAAACATATGATGGAGAAACTTCATGCTACATGCCATAAATGAGTTTGTTGGGGCATTAATTTAGTAACTTACGAATCCCATGTCTAGACTTTGGTCTGGTTGACTTCGTGCTTTTTGTTGCTCTTGTTCACTTTTAAAAGTCTACTAAGTTATAAAAATTTAAGCTATTAAATGAATGCGTAATTTAATATTTAATTATTATATCACTTCATCTCATGCTTAGTCTGATCTTTTTTTCTACTAAGTGTAGATATATATATATAATTGGGGAGGCAAATAAAGCCTGAAAATATTCAAACTCGGGGAACTCCTTCTCTAATATTATGTAAAATTTTGTTGAATCGCTATCAACTGTTTTAAAAGCTTAAGCTACCAGACGAGGACGCGAATTAATATTTTTAACTATTCTACATTCACAAGCAATTGATCTCCTGCATTTCGCCTGGTAACCAAAGAGAAAAGGGGAAAAATGAATTGACCTGTTGACTTCCTACTCCTTAGGAGTCCTTCCCACCGCTCTCCAAACCCAAGAACTCAATTCTGCATATGGCAGGCAGAAACGTTCGGGGGTTGAAGCAGTTTCATCTGCAGACGCTGCGCAAAAGGAGAAACTTTGGAGCTATTTGCAGGAGATGGTCCTCGAGCTCATCACAAGTGCACGAGAATTGCAAAGCCTCCCTGCTGAAGAAGTTGAATGCCGAGATTCCTGAAGAGAGCGGCAATGTCTGCATCTACCGGTCCCCGCGAAACTGCGTCAGGCAGAGGCAAAGGCGTACCATCCGAGCATTGTATCGATCGGCCCTTATCATCGGGGAGATCGACACTTGAACAAATGGAGGAGCTAAAGCTGAAGTTCTTCAACAAGGTTTTCCGTTCAAAACAAGAACATGAGTTGAACTAGAGAGAGTGATTTCAGCAATGGAGGAACTAGAACCCAAGGCTAGGAGTTGTTATGCAGACGATGTTAAGCTGAGCAGAGACGAGTTCCGTTGAGATATGGTCATCGATGGCTGCTTCATCCTGGCAGCTCCTGAGGGAGGTCGGCAGCTGTCGCTCTTCTTCGTCCCTCCTCAAAGGTGGATGTGGCCGACCTGCGCCGCGATTGATCAAGCTCGAAAACCAGCTCCCATGATAGTTCTGCATGAATTGCTCGACTTGTCAATGACAGTTCTCAATGTGAAAAACTCGGTTCTTTCCCTGGAGGACCTCGCTTTGAAGTTCTTCCATCTGCTATTGCAGAGGGACTCGCATATGAATGCGGCCAGTGCCACCGCTACAATGAATAGGACGTGTCACTTTCTGGATCTTTTCCGATCCAGTATTCTCCCCGAGTTACAGGATCAGGACCGGAAAGGCAAGCGCACATGATCCAATCTGGAACCGAGTTAACGGAAGCGGGAGTGATTCTCGAGAAGTCACGGAATGACAGGGCATTAGACGTCCGATCCGAGGGAAGGATCCTGAAGATTCCACCACTGCACATAGACGATCACAGAGGCACGTTGTTCCGCAACATGGTGGCCTTTGAGCAATGCCACAAGAAATGCAAACCCGATGCAACAGCATACCTGTACTTCTTCAACGGGCTCGTGAACTCGGCGGACGATGTGGAGATTCTCCATTACAAAGGCATAGTCCACCACTCCCTCGGAAGTAACGAGGAGGCGGCGAACTTGGTGAACGCGCTGTGCAAAGAAGTGGACTGGGACGGAGAAGAGTCGTACCTGCACAGAGCAGTGTTCGACATCGACGTCTACTTCACGAGCAGGTGCGCGAATCTCAGAGCGCGCCTTGTTCATTACTACTTCAACAACTGGGTGGTCGGGATTTCGACGTGTTAGGATTGTTCGCGCTCTATCTTACGCTGATCCAAACGGGTTGTAGTGTCGCCGGTGCAGCGGAAGCTCTGAAGGAGAAAGGCTTCTGGGCCTGCCTGAGGGCACCCTTCTCTCTGCCCTTCTCTCGCGCCTCCACGCCACTCGACCCCGAGGATTCGAACGAGGAATTAGACAAGTTCTTCTGGATGTACTGAGGGCGGTCTGATCCCGCATTGGACAAGTTCTGTTCCTTTTTGTTTCCTGATGAGTTACCAATAATCTCTCTCTTTAGCATTCTAGTTCGTTAAAGAATTGCTTGAAATAGATTTGGAGAACCTCCCGAGACGCCTTACGTTCGTCTGCTCTATAGGCAGCTAATTAAGTTGCCGCCATTCATTTTTTTTACCAGACTGCTAAAAGATAGGATTACGAACTTCGGTACCATTCAAGATGAAAAGTGCTATATCTACCGATAAAATGCACACCGGACCCTGAGGAATTAGCTTGGTTGTGATTAGGGATGAGAATGGTTTCATGGTAAAACCAAACAGCTGGTTCCCGATCTGATTGTAGGTTCTCATGGAACCGGATAACAAAATATAACACATGGATTTGCGAGTATTAAATAAGGTATTGGATTAGGGGATGAATAAGGCTAAAATCCATCCCACAACTCTTCTACCTATTGGAGGTTGTTTCTCAAGTCTCTATCGGTTCCACCGCAGATAACATTGTTTATATCTCATTTGCTTCCAAGGTCGCAGGCTTGGGGCCCCAACCTCAAATTGAAGTCTATCTACTTGTGGTGTTGCTTGGACAAGTTGGGTTATGACAGATGAATGTCGTGGTGGCAGGGCTAAGATCGATGTTCATCGCATTGTGGACCAGTTCGATTGAAAGTCCTAGTTGAGCGTGTGATGATTGCTTATGTTTGATCAAAATTTTACTTTTCTATCAATCCATATCTTGAAAAATTGACAAAAAAATGCACATAGATTTGCATTCATGACAGTGATTGTAGGAATATCTATAACTACTATTCTTAAGTGTTCTTAGTAAAATTAGTAGTTTCCCGGTACCCTAAAACCACATCCTGAAACCTACGATAGGATAGGTTCCAGATTTCAGGATACACAAGATAGATTATAGATTCCGAAAAAAAGACCTAAGCGGATAGATTCCAAGTAGACTAATTCTAAACGCTTCCCCCATGAAATCAAATTAATATAGACATAGGAGGACGAGTCTAGTTGGAAAGCAAGACATTGGTCTACACATTACTCTATGCAACCCAAACTACCATTTGTATATCATTCATTTATATGTCCAGGTAATGCTCAGGACAGACGTAGAAGGATATTTCTATGACATCTAAAACTCGAGTCATAAATTCTCATGAAAGAATTCAAGGTTCTGCGACAGGTTGCAAGACATTGCTCAGATGCAGCATAAAACTAGAAATCAAAGGTCTTAACAAAACTCGAATGCCGATAAATGTATGCAGCACAGGAATTCACAGAACCAAAAAGTGTGCGAAAGCAGACTTCAGGTGACCGAATTATCTATCATTCAGACAACTTGGTAGTTCTCGGTGATCAAATGCGTTCTCTGAGAGAACTTGGGAGGCGATCCACCTCGCAGAGGCAAGATATTCACAACCTGACGAGATAAGAATATATTATGTTCCAATCATTTGATGAGAAGTAAATGAACAAAAATAAAGAGAATAAAGGAATCAACCGAAAATTATTTTCAGAAGAAGCCAGAAATATTACAACAAACCTTTAAGTCACTGAATGTGCTAGTAGCTGAGAACTGCACAGATATGGGGAAAAATACAGAAGAATCTGCCGGGGGGACGACAAACTCCATTGAGCCACTGCTGACAGTTCAAGAGTGTTTAGTGCAAAGGTCAAATGACTCATGAGAATGGAAATACTCGAGCAGAAAAATAGAAGAAAGCTATAGAGCAGAAAAATTAGGCCGGACCTGCGGTTTGAATTGTCAATAAGAACGATTGACCACTCCAAGATGGAATTTCTAGAGTCATATCTGCAAGAGATTAAAAAATGCCTCTGTCACTGTAAACGAACATAACAAAGGTACTGCGCCTACTGACAACTAGCAATTTCATTATTGATTGGGCAACTGAGGGTCAAGTATGAATATAGTACAAAATGAAAATTAAGGGAGTGACACTTCATTTTAAAAGATCACAGACTTAAATATATAAGGGGCCAAGCTTTTAAGAACCGTCATAAGGCCAAGGGTTTCCCCAAAATTCTTGTTCTTTCTTCTGCACTATTATCTATGCTGTGCGAGGATATTAAAAAAAAACCATAAATAGTTTCAGAAAATCACCTCCACTCGCCATCAATCTGCCTCACATTCGGGGCTTCTCTAAGAGCTGGAAGTGGTACGGAAATCACAACATTTCTCAAATCAAACATTGATGAAGCTCATATTCAATGCTTACATAAGTTTCATTTCCAGAAACAGAAGGCCAGCAATTTACTGCAACGATAATTGCATGTTAGTTACAGAACAATAGATTTGATGTTATTAAACATCAGAGATATTAACCTACTTGACAGAGGCACCATAGACTCATCGGTACTTTGCATTCTCCACTTCAGAAGACCTACACCTGCAGCATCACCAGCTTGACCAGTTGGAAAAGGCCTGTTTGGATCTTTTAGGCTTAGAATACTCTCACTGTTGAATAACTCTTTGTTGATGTTAGGATGTGTCTTGAAAAGGATGGCTGGATTACCCCGGTTACAATCTGAAAAGATGAAAAACTCATAATATGCAAAGAGGCCATGAAACACCTGGAACAGTGTACATCACATGTTAAATAGCATTTTGCAAAACTTTCGCATATGAAAATCAGAGCTTAAAAGCCCAATGCACTCTATGAAAGAGAAAGCCCACGAAAGACATGATGCTCAAAGCTTGTCATTGTCTCACAGCCACCAAACGTGCATGGATTGGTTTATTTGTATTATATGGAGCCATTACACGCAGTTTGAGTGATGAAACTTTATTTTCCTTCTTTTAAATAAGACTGATTTTCAAAAGCGGTTCAACCTAAAGGATGAGCCTGCTATACATCAACGATAACGAAAATCAAAAGCCAACTATTCGTTAGCCAGTTCACCATTTGTTGGGACTCATCAAAGATGCCAGTTTAAGAACAACAAAATGTTGCAAGATAACTATAAAGTGATTGCCACCCTTTAATTATGTGCAATTAAAGTAGACTGGTCAAGTCACGACCCACATAGAAGTATGTTCTAAGACAAACCTCCCACGGTGAAAATGCTTCCCACTCAATCCAGAAATGAATGACTGGTGACATTACCACATTTGCCGCATCATTTTAAATGAGTGACCTAGCTGTACTTGGAAATTGCTCTTATCAGCTTCTGCTTATACAGGCATGGAAAAGACAAGGGAAGGGAGACTACCTGAACCTGGATAAGCCCATCCTCTTGGTCTAGAATTTGAAGTGACAATGTTCCCTGGACATCAAAATTGCTCATTCCACCATCACGTTTCAGTGTCACATTGATTTTCTCCTCAACAGTCAAAGTAATGGGATCAGTTAGTGGAGCAGCAGCCAATTTAGATGCAGCAGCTTTTGGCTGTACATCTTCCAGAATTACTTCACCTTCAGCCTTCAAGCTTTCCAGAACTGATTTGCCCGTTGGGTCTTACCAAGCTGCATACCCAGACCTTTGGGAGGAGCAGAGGCAGATGAAGGTGGACGACCTGTAAAAAAATAGTCAGGACAAAGTTAGGGCCGTGTTAGGATACTACCTTCGTCTATCATAGCCAGAAATATTGGAATTAATCCAAGCATCGATGCGAACATGACAAATTTCTAGCTGAGGGAAATTGAGTGAGAAACGTATTAAATAAATATAACTTTATAAAATTGATTCTAGAGATTGATAGTAATTACTGGCTCCTCCTGCGAAATGAATTTTCACCAACACAACATTTTTTCCTCTATGAACTGAAGGCTTGATTGATCTTTCAAACTGCTTTGACGCAATATACCATGTATTCCTCTTACATCTTTCCATAATTGGGGAAAATAAAAAATGAAAATGAAAAAACATGTGTTTGATTGTATAATGTCACTTACAGATGGTTACAACTTCCAAGTGAAATATGATTTGAGATTACTGTACAGAATTATTTCCGACCAGAATTTGATCAAACACATAAATCAGGTTACAGATCGCATGGCAGTTAGACCATAAAACTAGCCATCTAAAAACGTTTCTTCTTCTAATAATTAACACCATCTAGAGTTCTAAGCATCTCTAGGCTAGAAACCTCTGAACATTTTGAGAAAAAAACCAGTAAACACTAAATCAAGTAGGAGGAACTTTTCGAGCAATGGAAATTTGACTTCACCAAGTCGTAACAAATACTATTGCATGAATATGTGGTGATGATGCAAAAGTTATCAACAAATAGCCTTTCCACTTGAAAGCTTGAGAGAAGCTAAAATGATTCAACGTAGTAGTAACCCACAAGACTTAACCAAATGATGATTACTACCTCAGCGAATGTAAAAAGCCACTAACCTTTAGGCTTAGTAGAAAAGGAATCAACATCAGTGCTCAGTCCAAATCCAGACCCACTTCCAAAGCCACTTCCACTACTGGAAATGCTCATCTCACTAAAGCTACTCTCAAGTCTTCCAGACCCCATTCTTGCAGACCCTTAAACCCTCCTTTGTCACCTCTAGACTTCTCGATCTGCACAATATTGAATCAAATGTCAAGATGGTTAACAATACAGGATAGTCATGGAAGCAAAAGGCAGAGTCTTCAAAGGTCTACAAAACGTACCTTGCTTTTGTCAATTTCACTAGCTTTACGCTTCATAACATCCTTAGTTTCATTGATCTTGCTTTGCCTTACTAGCTTGTGCAGCTTTTCTTCATGACTTTCCATCTCACAGTATTGCTTGACCTGCGCAACGGTGACATTTTCCTTGTGCCCAAGAGAGATAACTTCATCAAAGGCAAAAATCAGCTCAAAGGCTGTTTTGCCTATCCCATCTTCATCAAGAGATAAAGAATACTCAGGTACCTAAGAAGTCTTAAGGAATTAACCAGATTGAATACTTATATATTTAGGTTGACAGTCTGAAAAACAATCGCAATATTCCTTGTCATTATGACAGGCTCAAATAATAAAAATTTTGAAAACAACTAACTCGATTTTGGCATTGAGGAATTGAGGAAACACAGATCCAGAAAAATCAAAAGAGGAACGAAAAACAAAATGATAAAGATAATCTTTGATAATCCACTATAAAGGATACAAGCTTGGAGAGAAGCCTAAGGGTTTCCAGATCTTCAAGAATGTTGCTTTGCTTGTTGGTAACGAGAAGCAAGTACAGAGCTTCTATTGGCTGGTAAACATAGCGAACATTCTCCGTTCTCAACATATGTGTGCTGCTTTCCCATACCAACTAATTTCGGGAAAGCAGCAAGAAGACCCTCGATTCTAATTCGAGACATGTCAACAAACTGCCGCGAAACAAGCACTGCAAAAGAGTTTAGAAATATCAAATGATTAACTCAGGAGAACGAGGACAGCAAATCATGAAGAAAATGAGGTTTGCTCCCAGGACCGAGGAAAACATATTTATTGCTTTCCTCTTCTAATTAGCTATATAAAGGATAAGATAAAAATAATCAAAGAAACAATCGAGTCAATCATGTTCTTCAAAGATAATAACATTGAAACCGAATGACTCACCTTTCCCAGACTTGCTCACTATAGAAGCTGCAAGAACCACCTGTACAGACACAAACACAGTGCAAGAAAACACTCAAAAACAATATCTAAGCAAACATTGTAATCGACTCTGCACATGCCTGTAGAGAGTACACTTCACCAATAAACAAACATAGTAAGTCTTAGACTAATATAATAGTACGAAACATGACTCAAGTTATCTTACGCCTCACAAACTGCATTTGCTAAATGTAGGCATAACCTCGCCCACATCCTAGTCACTATTCAATTAAACAATTAGCAGGTCATAAAAGTCAAATTGATAAAATCTCAAAATAGATCTAGCATTTAAGTCATCAAACATATGACTTAAACAGTAAGGAATCTCTTCGTTATTAATTAAAAAAAAACCCTATCAGCATGTTCTTTTAACATGGACACGAACCATGGCCTCATTAACAGCGATTATTGGTTCAACTCCAACATGAATACATATTTCATGCATCACAGTTTCATCAAAACAATGTCACAGAGTACAGAATCTGAAACATGTGAAGCGCAGGTGAGTATCCAAAAGTTCCTTCAGTGTAACGGATTCAGATGCAATCGAAAATAGCCATGATCTCACCATAAATGGACTTCTGATGCTAAATGATGAGATTAGATCAAGACCCACAACCTAAATTACGGAATAAAATGCTAAGTTAGAGAAACTGAACTTTACCATCTTGACTTCTGACAATCCACACCACTTTGCTGCCTGAACCTAAAGCAGGCGTACCTACACACACATACAAGGAGAAAGAGCCTTCGGGGAGCGTTGAGTTCACGAACACTCGATCCTTGATCCTCAATGCCGTTACGACCCCAGATTCAAACCAAGTATGCACGCCAAATCCAAAATCATCGCCACCAAACATCGATCACACGAAGGACAAGAGCCCGCCGCGAACAAGCGGAAGGTGCACTCTGGCTCAACCGTGCATTCGAGGATGTAATGCAAAGGAAACAAAAACACTACGCTAACAAACGCAGATCGGCCGACTCTGACGGCCCACTTAGCATATCGTGTTCTATGTGTGCGCACTAGCGTAGCCTACTTGAGAATATATTCACATTCCGAAGAGCATCGTTCTCGATTTCGGGTATTACGGGGAGATCTCAGTGGAGACGAAGCCTAAGGCAGCCAATTCGCGACGGGATCAATGAAGATCGGAGAAGCAGGATCGAAAGATCTTCCCGGTTCGTCTCAGGCGAACCAGTCGCGGCAGAGGAATGCGACTCGGAGAAGCGCATAGAAATCCTGTGAAACTGCTGAGCAACGGAAAAGGCTTTTTTGGGGGATGGAACAAAGGTCTGATTCGGCGTGCTCGCAGTGAGGGAGTTCGCCTTTTCTGCCTCTTATGCCTTTATTCCTGCCTCCTTTTGATTCGAAAATTGTCCCAAAGATTCGCTTAAAATGGGGCCTGAAAATGCTCCCATTTTGCGGCCCATTTGTAATCCACAAAATGGGCTTTTTTCCAACCACCAGTCACTCTTTTTGCTTTTAAAAAAAAAAAAAAAACTCATTTACCAAAAGATGTTGTTACCAGCGCCCCCCTTACAAACTTGTCGGAGAGAACTTCCCCGCGATATAGGAATGTCC
>JAGVVM010006996.1:0-23007 GCA_019149425.1 Psidium friedrichsthalianum
CCCCTATTGCATATAGTTACCACTTTTCATGCATTCAGTAAAAGAAAGACGAAAATATATATACACATATAACAATTCCAAAAAAGAAGATCACACCTCTTAATTTAGGATTCATCAAAGAATTGTCAATTTAAATATTTTCATGAAATTAAGGTACCGAAAGGGCATTAGTTTTAATTAACTAGTGTAACAAGTTCCCCGCGAACTCTTTCCTGGTTTCTAGAATAATTAGTTCTCTTAATTTATGTAGGTTTCTAATCGACCTACCAAGAACGATTAAGTGGCGACTCCAAATTTGAAAAATCTTTGCATGTTAAATATTAAACCTAAGTCGCGATTTTGGTGGAGCTTGGGAGAGCTCGAGCTAGTTAGTTAATTTAATTAATTAATCTGGTAATCCATTAACCTGATTAAAAACATATTTTAGGTCGCGACAATCCTCCACACTTCGCCGGCATCGGCATTGGATCACGGATGACTCCCCATTGAGCCCCCTTTCTCGGCATGTAAGCCTCTTTTTGCCTCATAAAAGATAATATTGAGAAGCATGGCTTCTCTTTCTTCCTGTTTTTATATTTTTCCCTCCTCTTATTACCATGAAAGGTAATATTTGAGAAGCATCCCTTCTTTGTAGCAAAAGTGTGGAGGACAATAGGATTGCACCATAGACAATAGACAGCGTGGAAGAAGAAGAAGGAAAGTGGGACCCGCAAGGGAGAAAAAGAAGAAACAAAACAAAAGAGTTAACAAAATAACAAATAAAAAAAGAAGCATATAAATTTGTACAAAAGTGGTGGGCTACACAAAAGATAAGATAGTCAAAAACACAGGAGAATGAGTGTCAAAGCCATAGAGGAGTGGGAAAAGCGTGGGCCTAATTAGTGACGTGGGAGATATTTTTCACGGAATTCAAGCTCCCTCAGCCAAAGTAAAAAAGGGGTATGATAATAACAAACAAAATTACATCTGATGAACTGAAAATTATAAATGGTTGAAATTACCGAAAATGCCTTATTTGCTAAAATGATTGAAAATACTTTGATCGCCATGATGAAAGTCCAATGATGCGAGAGAGTTTAATGTAAAACTTGATTAAACTTTCAAGTAAAACTTCTTGCAGGGAAATGAAGACGAATGTATACGAAGAGATAAAGAATACTTACAAATTGAGTATTCTCTAAACATTTGGAGAAATTTAAAAGATAAGATAGGAGCTAAATTAGTGATGGAAAGAAGCCCTCTTTCATTGTCTTCCTTCCCCGTTATGGAGCTTGGGGTCGATTTTTAAATACGTGTTTCCCACTTTCTCTGTAGCTTTTACGGTCGTACGTTAAAATGGTTGTTTTTACTTGTCTAGATGCTCAGTAAGAACCTCATAGCTGCAGCCATCTGAAGTACTTTCGTAGTAACTCCCACAAGGTTACCTCTAGGATTAATCATTTTGACGACGGGCGGCGACTTTAAAAGTCTCCGAAGATTATTTTCTTACGACAAAAATACCAAACAAAACCCGATTTTTTTTTTTTTTTGTCTATTGTCGTCAAACGGTTCAATCAATTCTTGGCAATCAGAAGAGTCAAATTCGGGCAGCGTCCGCAGGAGCAGAGGAATTAGAATCGTGCATCAAAAGCCCTTCAGAAAACCTTTTAATCTCAGAAGGGTACAGAAGAAACTGGAGAAGTTGGCCGAAGCAATACAATCTAAACGAAGATGTCTGTCATGGCATTGAATTATGACAATCCAAGGCCATTTTTTTTTTTTATAGATTTACTCAAATAATTCATTTTTTTCGGTCGAATTTATTCAAATATTTCAGTTATTTCATCTATTTATATTTTCAGTCCAGCGATTGTCGATTAATTGCCATTTTGTCAAGTGGCATAATTTACTTTTGAAAATGATTTATGGGATAAAAATCCTTATTTTTTTTTGGTTGAGAAATAAAAATCCTTGTTGATTTACGGGATAAATATCCTTATTCATTTTGTTGCTGGATAACATAGTTTTTCCTTTGTCTGCTTGTCAGATTTTTTTGTGGGTCAAAACTAACTATTTCATTACTGACTAGACAGATTTAAAGTGCTGGAATTTACAGAAATAGAGTAAACAACGCTATTGGACACCGCAATGGGTCATCAACATGTTATGTTAGCCTAGAAATTTGAGGAACCGGAAGATAAATAGAAAATTATCACTAAATCTACAAAATTTTAATTCTAATTTACTTCATAAAAGAGGGTTTTTTTTTTCAAAAGTGAATTTTCCAAATCGTTACGTGGAAGATGAGAAATATCAAATTTTATTTTTCATTTAGCGTGGTGCTTGCTTTTTTGTTTTTGCTAAAAAAATTATTATATAAGGTGACTTATTCCAATTAAGGATTTAATGGCAACTACAGAATTTGAAGTTTGAATTAAACCAAACTGTTGTCTAGCTACTGTCTTAAAAAAAAAAAAACAATATACATACATACATATATAATATATGTATATGTTCAGTCTAATAGGAATTGAAACAATTCAACAGAACTAGATATGGCACTTTTAGAATAATCTCTTTACAAGTCTGTTTCCCATGTACTGTCTCTCAAGTTCATGATCTATCGATTTAGTCCTTCGACTTGTACAATATTCACAATTGAACTTTCTTCACAGGTCCTGTATTTTTGTGTTTTAATTTATCTATCATCCCTTAGTTAGCAACCATCACACATTTTTGTGTACCTAGAGTAGATTTTCCATTTAGGTGCATTTATCAAATTGGATTCTCCTAACGACAGGAAAAATGACATGGCACAGGCGTAGTGTACTTGCGACCCTTTCGAAACGAAAAAAATGCAATCAGATAAATTATGCTTGTTACTTCTTAAATAATCCAATCATATATATCCGTATGTTCTTTTAATTGAACTATTATCAGACAAATTATGAACAAGGTACAATAATATTATAAATCAATAAATTGCACCCCACATTCATGATCTGTACTCATGGTTGATGACCCTGGCAATGATTGAATTGGATACATCCAACGAGTGTGCTCATGGTTGATGACCCCGGCAACGATTGAATCTAAAACATCCACGAGAGTACTCATTTATCGGAGTGGAAGGGTCTTGCGGGCGGGCATGGCAACCGCGTGGCGGGTTGGGACCTCGGCACCGGTCAAGTACCGCCATCGAAATTGGCGTGGCAGCCTCAACATGGTGGATCACCACCATGCCGATGATGGCTAAGCAAAGGATCCACGGCCTCATTATCCAGGCGCTCTCTCTCTCCGATTTTTTCCCCTTGTCTTGCTAAATTAGTTGAGGTTATGGAGAAGTTTGGTGAATTCTCTTGTGAGTTGTTGCTATATATATAGTGACGATGGAAGAAGATTAACCGTAGTCTGTCGATTGGGAAGTAATGCAAACTAATTTAAATTGCCCATTTTTAAATATTGGTTATTTTTTTTCCCCAATTAGAACCTCTTGAAAACAAATTATGGTTATCTACTTCTCGAAATGTTTCTCACGTTAGACCTGTCATTACCAGATTACTTCCAAAGCTTATCAAGTCGTTATCCTCTCAATTATTAAGTCTTTCTCAAACTATAACATGACATACGTGATTTTCAGTAAAACTTCCGCCTATCCGACGTTTGCTAAACTTAGGGAAAATACTAGTTTTCTAAGATATAAAACGAATTGTACACATATAACATGCAAGTCATGTTAAACTCGCAAAAAAAAAAAATTGAATTTTTAACGTATAATGATATTTTTTTTAGTCAATTAACATGTTTATATACCGAAAGATATGGACGATAACATATTATATTCATGCGATTGAATATAATGTTGCTTTGATTTCTCATTAGACAGTTGAAAGTAGCTTCAAAACTCAGTTATTAAATGCGAAATTACTCATCAGGTATTGTAATCTAAATGGTCCCATTTTTATGCAAGCTTTTTCCGTTTATAATACACTTGATGTAAACTCATGATAGTGTGGTTTGATATTCTACTTGAATGTCACGTGCTTTTAAGGATACGATATATGCTTATCTATATGATACATATTATTGAAAAAAGGATAAAAGTAGAGACGTCAATAATACCCGTATCACAAATAGAATACTTTAAATTCCAGCTTGTATCACACTTGAACTTTCTTTAAAGGTCCTTCAATTTCTGTTAATTACATTTTTGGTACCTAGAATAAATTTTCCATTTATGCGAATTTATCAATTTGGATACTCCAAAAGATCGGGAAAATAATCGAGCACGCGCATATAAACATGTACTTATACATTTGGAGATGAAATAATAAGCACTGATAAACAGAAATGACTTCCTATATTAATTTCGAAGATATAAGTTGAGCCTTTGCATTATTTTTCACAAAAGCGTCAAGTATAGACGTTCATGAAAGAATTACACGATGGGTTAACCAATGGGCTCTCTTTCAACAAAAGAAATTGATTTTCTGGCGAAAATATTAATGGGAACAATAATCTAAAAGAATAAGTACATTCAAATCCACATATTTCTATACATTCTTTCAATTTAGCTAGTATCAAACAGACTATGAGCAAACTGCAATAATATCACTACATATCTTACTTTTGCTATGTTAATCTATCAATAAATCAGACACTCCACACCCATAACCTATTCTCATGGTTTATCAACACGGCAATGATTGAATTTGGTGCATCCGCGGTTGTACTCATTAGCCGGAGGGGGAGGGGCTCGCGGGTGGGGTGTGGCAACCGGGTGGCGGGTTAGGACCTTTGCACGGGTCAAGTGCTCCCACTAAAATCGGGTGGCTGACTTGGCGTGGCAGATCACCACCATGCCGACGATGGCTAAGCAAAGGATCCACAGCTTCATCACCGGGACTTATCTCTTCGTTTTTTTCCCCCTTGTCTTGCTTGATTGGTAGAGGTTATGGAGAAGTTTGATGAATTCTTATGTGACTTGTCACAATATGTAGTGATGGGAGGGCAAGATTATCCGTTAGTTAGGACTAAATTTCGGTTGCCTTTTTTCAAAAATCAAACTTTTCTATGGTTGTCTTTGTTTCCCCAAAATTGGAACCACTTGAAAAGCAAATTCGGATTATATGCTTCTCCTAAAACTATCTCTCATGCTAGACTTGTTAGTGATAAGATTTATCTAATCGAATCGGAAGAATAGCAGAGATAAGAAAAATGAACATGCGATTTACTCAGGTTCACCCAGAAAAGGGCTACATCTTGCAGTCTGTATTATTAAGTTTTCTATCGCACAGTTACAACGAACGAAAAAATAATATATATAGCTCAAAAAAAGGCCCCACAAGTAATAGACCAACTTAAATAAAAGCCTAAAACCTATATCGTCTCGGGGGTGCTGCCCCATGCCCCCGCCCGCTCATTGGCGAGCAGGGCAGCCGTTTGCTCACCGGGGAGCGGAATCCCCGCCCGCTAACTGGTCAGCGGGACCTCTCGTGCGTTTACTAAATTTACGCAAAATTCTAGTTTTCTTTGGAGTAAAAACGAATTACACACATATCAAATGCAAGCCATATTATGCTCGCGCATGAATACTTCAATTTTCAACTCATTTTACATATTTGAATTAGTCGATTAACATGTTCATGTACCAAAAGAATATGTTCATCTCGGATTATAATCACAAAATTAAATATGATACTTCTTTTTATATTTCTCATTAGATAGTGTAAAGTAACTACAAAACTCAGCCACAGATATTGTGCTTTAGATGGTCCTGTTTTATATGAAAGGCTTTTTCGTTTACAATACAATTAATGTAAACTCATGATAGCGTGATTTGATATTCTATTTTAAAATTGCGAATTGTTTTTGGATGCTTTTTATAGCCCGGTCAATGCTGATCAAAATCCTCTGAGGGGTTTGAGCATTTATACCGTTCTTGTAACGTCCTCTTAAGGATTAGCCACCGGTTGATATAGGTATAGATCTGCGATAAGGAGCAATCTCGGTAGGCCTTTCTTGGTGGCTTTAAGCGTGGCTATGGCTTTGACAATGAGCACTAATTTTCATTTTTGTTTAAAAAGATGTATATAAGCAATATGAAAGGACTAAACCATAGTTCGATGATGAATACACCACGGCCCACGGTCAACATATGTGTTGTTTATCGTCCTTGGGCCTTTAAGTTGTATAAGATGATATTTGAATTATTAATAAA
Source organism: Psidium friedrichsthalianum (assembly GCA_019149425.1). Taxonomy (NCBI): domain Eukaryota; kingdom Viridiplantae; phylum Streptophyta; class Magnoliopsida; order Myrtales; family Myrtaceae; genus Psidium; species Psidium friedrichsthalianum. Next base: position 6,200 of record JAGVVM010006996.1, read on the forward strand.
TGTTTGATATAGTCTCTAAACTACATGAAAATGTTTAATATTGTCTTTTTGTCAATTCATTAATGAAATCTGGCGACGTGACTTTCAATATATTAGTTTGAATAGTGGAACAAAAAAAAAGTTGCATGTGAATTGCTTGCGAGATATTCATCTCAAGTCAAATAAAGAAATTCCCACGTGAGAAATCATCCCAAATGAACTCAAACCTGGGCACTCCAACAAAGCGGCCGAGAAAAAAAAATAAGATAAAAAGGGCAATTGTTAGGACTCCGTGCACAATTATAATAAAGTAAAGCGTAACGAGAAAGAAAAATCGAAACACAAGTTTTTATCTCAGTTCACTTTTAAACTAGAGCTAAGTATAGTAGAGGATTTCACTATAATTAATACATCGTACTTCTCGTTACATCACTCAATTATAAACGAAAAAGAATATATATATATATATATATACATATATATAACAGTAATTATTCATGGGAGCAAGCCCAAATACTAATGGAAAAAAATGGGCTTAAATTATAAAAACCCTCTGATATCCAGGGGACGTTGTCGCCTTGAGACCCCTACCATGGCGGCTCCCCCGAATTCCTGCTCGTTCAGTCTGGAGTGAGACCTACGTGCCTTACTTTGATGGAGAGTATGAACCTCATCCCAATATGAATCACTTTTCTTCCTTTTCTTAGGCCTGTTCATATTGCTGAAAAACAATTTCCAGCAAAATGTTTTTCATATTTTTGGGCATTTGATTCACAAAAAATAAATGAGTAAAAGAAAATATTTTTCACCCATAGAGAAAAAAAACCTTCAAAATGGGGAAAATGATTTTTTTTTAGAAATGAAAAGCATTTTTCCTCATCTTTCGTTCCTCCACTCCTTCACATTCCTTTTTCTTTTTAATTATTTTCTATTTTATTTTTAAAAAATCATAATTTAATTTTTTTTTCTCTTTTTTCTCTCTTTTAAATGTTTGTCTTTATTTTTTTCCCTTCATCTTTAGCCGGTTGCCAGCCACGGCCGACGAGCTTGAGCCTTGCCAAATCTTGTGAGGCGAGAATAGGCCTCGCTTGCAGCCAATCACCGAAAGAAAAACATAAAACTAAAAAGAAAAGAGAAAAAATAAAAATTTTGAAATTTATAAAAAAAAAAAAGAGAAAATAAAAGAAAACAATAATAATAAATAGAAATTATTAAAAGGAGTGCTTGGAGGAGAATCAAATCCGATTTTCCATATTGAACGACGAAAAATATTTTCTAATTCATCTTCAGCTTTCAGCCGAACGCTGAAAAATATTGTTGTTTTTTCCTAGAAAATGACTTCTTGGAAATTTTTTTCCAAAATCACCTCTTGTTTCGTGAACCGAACCGAGCTTTTATTTCTATGATGCTCTCGAATCTTTGGCTCTAGGTTGATGGACCCCCAAAAAGCTTAGGGTAAGAAGAAGGAGGTGGACGAGGTAAGCCTTATAACCTTCATGTAAAAAGTGTCAAAAGTTTTTTTTTTTCTTCTTCTTTTCGAGACCTTAATATGATCTCTACACTGACAGTACCAGTTCCTTTATAATAAAGACGAGCTCCATGGCGCGAGCGGGCTCGTCAAGTCAACGATCGATCCCTTTCTCTCCTTCGAGAATCCTCAGATTCGAAGTGCCTAAGCAAGGCAGAATTCTCCGACTCGAGTATCCTCACCGCCAATTCGTTCGGATTAAACGTACGTTTTCACCTACACAGGCATATTTGGGTGGCACGCCTTCTACTGCCCCGAGATCCGAATCTATGCCGGTGTCGACCTCAACCTATCAAACCATCTGCGTCCTTGAAGCTCCATGCAATTCGTTTAGAAGTCTGATTTTGAGGAGGAGGAGGGAGAAAAGCCGATGTCGAGGTAGAAGGTAAAGTAGCTAGGTGGATATGCTGACTCGTCATTTTTTAAAATTCAACTTGTACAGACGGAAGGGCCACATTGAACATTTGCCGATATTTTAGGGACCATGCTAAGCATCCCAAACAATTTGATTTATTAGGCCAAAGTTAATGGATCATTTGTATAATCTTTTTGACACTTATTAGAGGGAAAGATGGTATTTTTCAACGTGCATCCACCACGAGTGACCTGACGATGATGTGTTGATTGAGTTCGATTCCAGCAGTTGGAGAAGAGATTTCATAGAGGAGAAACAGAATTCGTGGGATTTTCTTTTGGCAACTGGGTTTTTCTCTGCGATAATCAGTTAAAAGTAGGCACATGCAATAGCTCGGGTCCATCTGTGTGTATGTTTCGGTATAAAATCTGTTTAAGGCAATTGAGAAAGGCCGAAGTAAGGGGGCCAAAAATAGCAAGAGTGTGATTCGATCTTGCGACCGCGCTATGTTTATTATTTTAAGTTGGGAGGCAAATGAAGTGAAAAGAGATATAAGCGATTGCATTTTCAGGAAAATATTTTTCAAATTATTCACTTTTCGCAAAACGAACGAAGCCTAAGTATCTTATTAGCGTGTTTGGATGTGTAGTGAACGGAGATGTTGTGGGGGTGAAGCATGGTGGTAGCATCATTCGATATTCTATTTTTCCTCCTATATACCATTAACAGAGCTTCTGGGCATAACAAAGAGGGAAAATGGAAAAAAAAGTTAGAATACGTTAAAGCCCAACTTGTATATCATTCACACTTGAACTTTCCGCGAAGGTCCCTTCTAAACTATGATGCAAAAGAATGAGCACCTTTCCATCCACATATTTCTATACTTTCTTTCAGTTGAACTATTATCGCACAAACTATGAACAAACTACAGTAGCATCTCCCTACACATTCTACTTCTGCTATGTTTTGTATCGAATCGATCGACAAATCAGACACTCCACACCCATGACCTATACTCATGGTAGCTAGGTCGCCACGGCAAAGATTGAATTTGGTGCATCCCCGATTCGTGCTGATTTGCCGGAGCGAGAGGGGCCTGAGGGCGGGCATGGCAACCGGGTGGCGGGTTGGGACCTCTGCACACGGGTCGAGTGCTTCCATCGGAATTGAAATTGGGGGTGGCAGGTCACCACGATGATGGCTAAGCAAAGGATCCAGGCTTCATTTTCAAAACTCTCTCGTTTCCCCGTTGTCTTGCTTAATTGGTGGTGGTTATGAAGAAGTTTTGATAAATGGTTTTGTGAGTTCTATTGTCTAATTGGATCAAGCAGTCCGCCTCCATGCTAGGAGACAAGTTGAGCGAAGAAGAGCTGAAATTTGAGAAGCTACTTAGCGTTTGTGGTAAGAGACATTGTTTGACAAGGAAAATGATTTTCTCGGGATAATGACACTAGTAATCCCTAAATTTTGGTTCAATATGATCTTTGAACTTTCGATTTTGTTCAACATAATCCTCGAAGTTTTGGTACATTGAATATTTTCACGCTGTCTCAAGACTAAATTGAATATACATTAAAAGTCCAGGGATCACATTACATAAAATTAAAAGTTTAAGGACAACATTGTATATCGGGTTAAAGTTCAGACACCATGTGTGTCATTTACTCCGATTTTCCCTATTTCGATCGGAATTCAATTTTTAAATTTTTAAGTATTTGTATTTTCTTTACAGTAAATAAGTTTTTGTCGACTAACCAAAAAAAAAAAAAAAAGGAGGAGGAGGAGGAGGAATCAGAATGCCGCTCAAAGAAAACATCGAGCACCGTCTCACGGTCGCTGTCAGCAGACTCCACATTAGCTCTGTGACGAGGAGGCCGACGATGATGTCTCGATGAAGTTCGATTCCAGCAGTTGGAGAAGCTATTCCAAGAACGAGAGAGAACACTGTGGAGGAGACGAAGCTTCGACCGAGGTTCCCTCCTAAACCACTGCTATCACATGGACCATCGAATTTTTTTTTTTCTTTGGTTTCCCTTCTTTGTCACTGCTTTTGATTCTTCGTTTCTTCGGATAGTAACGAGCCGACAAGATTTTTTTTTTTTTTGTGGGTGCTGAGATTCTTAGGGTTCGATTCCTTGTGGAAATTGTTTTCTAGTATGGCTCAGTCAGTCACCTTGAGAATTTGAGGTGGTTGAGCAAATTCAAAGTTCCCAGGGGAGAAACAGAATCAGGGGAAGTTTTTGGCAACTGGGTTTTCTCTGTGATGATCAATTGGTTGCCACATGTAATATGAGAATTTGCACACATTTCTGTAATGTGCACATTTAGTCTAGCATGAGCTGCTGTTTGCTTTCCATTAGGAACTCAATCAAAGCATTTTGGGATTCACTTGTAGCTCCGGTCCAGCTGTGTGTACGTTTTGGTACAAGATCGGTTTAAGTTAATTGAGGAAGGCCGAGTAAGTGGGACAAAATTCCCGTTTAAGTTAGGAGAGAAATGAAGTAAAAAGAAAAGAAAGGAAGTGGAAGGAAAGGAATAGATTAAGTCTCTTAGCTTGTTTGGATGTATATAGAATGGACATGATGTGGAGTGAAACAAAGTTAGTGAACGGGAATTTTTTGCTTTGGGAGATTATGGTGTATGAGATTCTCTCGGTCAAAAATATTTAGACTCAATTCAAGCCTCAAGTTTGTCTGGGGCTAGTGCTGTTTGTGGTACCTCCTCATACAGCTTTTACCCGAGACAGCTGCCTCTTCTCTCTGCTATATGAAAAAACCTTTTGTTAGTAAAGGTCTTGATGGCTTTGAAGTGTGGCTGCAGCCCCTTAGATCAATTGAGTTGTTCATTGCCTCAGCTATGCTACTCTAGGCTTAAACCGGCTGTACTATAGAGGGAAATCTCTTCACAGTTCTGGAGCTGGAGATCAGTGACATATTAGCAGGTCACATGTTCATTTGCAATCAAAGTCAGTGCTTTAACATGTATGTTCTAGTTGAAGGATGAAAAGTTATCAGCAACACTGCAAGATGGAGGAATGGAGTCTTAGTTTACTCTGCATGCGATTGCTTTGTATGTTCTTCAGTATAGTTGGAATATGCTTTTGATAGTAAAAATACAGATGTGAAAGGATTACCAGATCACTGGAGTATGACTGATATGTAGCTGATACTACTTCTGAAAATTAGTAACCTGTGGGCATTGATGCATGCACAGAACTCTGATATATGTGCATGAAAGAATTGTTTCAAGGGACGGTCTTGGTGATGTCAAGAAGCTTGTTATTCGTATAAGACAAACTTTTACTTATTGCTCTATTCAATTGAATTATTTTTCCGTTGAACAATATCTTATGGTTTTTCTTTTGATTATTCAAGCTAGAATATAGCTCGATTTTGCACCAGATTTTTGCCTTTTCCTTTTCTTGCTATTTAAATGGACAATATACTCAAGGTCATCAACATATCTCATAGTGGATAGCGAAGAGGCCAGACGACATATTGCACGCCCTTCATTTTAACTCAGTTTGGAAGCCATCCTTGCAGGTGTCTACTGCAGGACATAGGAAGAACACCAGCAAGAACCTGGCATGAAGTAAGAAGTTACCTTGCTCCTCCTGCTCTGTGTGTGCGTGTCAACCGGTTCATTAAGAAAATAGATAATTGCAAAAATCATTCTCAACTTTGCTCTTCATGTCAAGTACACTTTTCACATTTCAAAACTTACATTTTGCATCTTCGTAACCTAAAGGGACCTACTTGCCTTCTTGCACACTCGAGATCTACACCCAAAATGTGAATTCTAATGATGATCGGGTAATTTGGAAAGAAAATAGAAAGTTGGTGAATCACATGTGGGTGGAAGATGCAACTTGAAATCCAATGCAAAAAGTAAAGATGTTAATTGTAGGTTTTTGAAATGGGAGGAGTGTATTTGATATTGGAGAGCAAAGTTGAGCAGGGTATTTGTAATTTCCCTCAAAAAAGTAAATTTATTGAGTTTCAAAAGGACTATTGATTGAAATTCGGAAATCCATTTAAGAAAGTGGCTTGTTACACTCTCCCCCCTTTTCGTTTCAGCTGTCATAGCACAGAGTGAGAATAAACTAAAGTCCGCCCTTGCGATCTCTTAGCGGTTGATACTGCATTAGAGTTAAGGTTGACTAGTCGTCCCACCGAATCTCCATATTTTTGTGTGTGCCCTAGTGACACAGGACATTTTTCTTTTTGGGCCAAAGACACACGGATAGTTGGATCATCGTATTTGAAAGAATCCAAGAAATTCATTGACTGATCCAAGTATTTTGTATTAAATGCAAGATAAATCTGCTTCTGCTTGCTTTGTATTGGTGTCTAGCCTCAGGCCAGTTATTATTGAATGTTATGAGATATTTAGTGTCATCAGCTTTTCTGAAGCAAGTCATAAACCAAAGATACGATGACAATTCAAATATCCTCCATCAGTTTTCTGATCACTTTGCCATCTCGTAATGATTAATGTTGATGGAAGAACCATTACCACTCACTGAGAAGAAATGTGGAGCCACTTGGGCTCCTATCAAAGGCTATATTTTTTCTAAGCAGAACTTCAACAGCAGGAATCATTTTGTCCTCCAAGCAGATGATTGGTCTCATGTTGGGGACCATATTCTAGGATGACAGCGCTTTTTCAATGAAAGTAGAACTTTGATCGGATAGAAGAAACTCATTTATTGAGTTAGAATTATGCATCGTCTTCTCAAAGAAGTGATGAACAGTGTCTTTCTTCCAAATAAGGAGAAAATAATGAGAATTTGAAACCTGATAATTTCAAGAGAGATAGAGAGAGTATCTAGACTTAACATTGTGCTAGAAAACAAGTTATGACAAACAGAGGTACCATCGCAGCTAGTTTAAGCTTTTCTATTTTTATATTATTCTTCAGTTATTGATTTTATTGCCTTGCAAAAGTCTCTAAGATATCCTTTTCTGTTCTTTTGTTGCAGCAAGCTGAAGTCTCATGCAAATGCGGGTAAATGCAATAATCCTTACAAAAAATCAGGAGTCCATAAGATGGAGGGATCAGAATCTGATCGGTATGCTGTGAATTTCAGTGAAGACTCCAATGAGAAAATGAAGGAGTTGCAGCGCTGTATCGAGATGGTAATATTCAGCTTGCCCTTCAACTTGATTTCATGCAATTTCTTTTGGCCTATGTAGCTATTTGACTGATTTTTGGTTGTGGCTAACCTGTATCTTGTAATGAAAGCTAGTACCTTTTTGTCGATGGTCTGTAATGAAATCGTTGTGTAACATCCGCTTCCTGGTCTATATAAATGAACAATGAAAAATACATCTATTTGTTTTGACAAATTTCATGAATCAATATGATTAATTCTTCTGAGATCCAGTCTATTATAAGTTTAATAAACATGTTATGATTCCACATTAATGGGAGTCATCTACTCTTTACGCGTGAATTTTAGATAATAAAATACTTGGTATTTCTTCTGAAGTTTTTATTTGATGTTCAACGTAAGGATTTCTTTGGGGCATCACATATTTGATGTAGGACTGAAAACTCCTTTTGCCAATTTTCAGAGACTGTATTCTTGTTAATGCTACAACACTCCTGGCATCTCTCCAGTCTCCACTGCCTCTGTAACATTAAAGGTGGTCTGACATTAGATTCTCAACATATTTTTCTCAGTTTCACCACTCAATGCGCCATCATTAGTATACTGCTCGGCAGAAAATCTGTGAAATGCTCTTCATCCTGCATTAAGTTCTCTTAGATGAGAAAACGTTAAATGCTCTTCATCCTCAGCTTAACATTTTTATGTCATACCTCCTCAGCTTAACATTTTTATGTCATACCTGATGACCCATGTCCTGCAGGTCTACTTGCTTTCCGAAATAGCTTCTTGAATTCTGCTATACGTTGACTCCTACAGACCTTTTCTGTGCCCCTTCAGGTTCAGCAGATTGTGAAACCCGGGTGCTCTCCAGAGGTGGTGGAGGTGGCATTGCGTTCCATGGCCTCCCTTGTCGAATTCCTTTCCTCTGTATCCACCAAGCCGGAGCTTATTTCTTCACTTTAACTTGCAAATTTGGTGCTGCCAGTTAAAAAGAATATGCAGCTACAAAAGTTTGGGTGTCTCTGGGTGTAATATAGCTCAATGCATGTTCCCACAGAAGAGGGTGGAAAGCTGAACAGTGCATCGGCGGGTGAGAGAATCGGTTGTAGGTTGATAGTTGGAGCAGGGAAGGAAATTGGCATGTGTATCATAAGCTACATACAACGTGCTTAAATTCAGTCAAGAATGAAAGTGCATGAAGCTTAAGAGATGGCTTGTGCCATGAATATTGGTGTATGAGGAATTAAATTCTCGTTGAAGTCGTATCAGACTTCAGCAAGTGAATGAGGCCATTGATGTCTTTCTTCGCTTTCCTGACGTGGGGATATAACAGTGCATGTGGATTCAAAGTTCAGCGGTGAAGGAGAAGTAGAAACGCCCACTTTAAAGTCGGAGCTGTCCCGCTGGTATTGAGGAACTGTTAGTGAAATTGAATTGGATGAATGTGTGACATTAAAATGAAAGGATGAACTAACCGGAAGAATAGGAGTCAATGGCTGATGAGGATCCGCCATTGCTAAAGTTGTCTTCGTCACTTGTCTTGTCCCTATGATTCCTGAGATCGGGGTCGATGTGGTCATGCTGATGGCGAGGCCACGATGAGTTCTTGTTGATGTTGGCCATGTCTTGGCGAGATCTTTCCTTAACAACGAAAAGATGTTGGGGAGAGAGAGAGAGAGAGAGAGAGAGAGAGAGAGAGAGAGAGAGAGCAGCTGAGACATGGTAGCCTAGGCAATGACATTTCGAGGGTGATGCCATGAAGCTCGATGCCATGCGCGAGCTCCTTTGCAGCAGATGAGCTTTGGAGAAGAAGCCTCCTTCGGAAGTGGTCACCGCTGAGATCTCGACCGTGATGGTTAGGCAGAGCGAGAGTGCTAGACAAAGGCGGTTCAGGATTGACGTGGAGGGGCGGCTCGGCAGCACCAGCATAGGCATGGTTGATGTAAGGGGCGACCGGCATAGAAAATGCTAAAAGTCGAAAGCAATTAGCTATCTACCTTAGGACTTGGGTTTTACAAAAGCATATTGAGCTTAAAGTACTTGCAGAAAAGAACTACACAAACACTAAAATTTTCGGCCGAGTTACTTCGAAGGTCTAAACTTGCTTTAGAAAAACTTTATCCAATGCACCCCAAGACAATCATAAGCGAATAACGTACAGGTGTTGCAATATCGACACAAGCAGATCAAGCGGAATGGCATTATTAAACATAATGTTTCCGGTAAAGGGACGATGCATATAAGAAATTCTCCAAAATCTTAGGCTCTGTTTGCTTTGCGAGAAATAAATGATTTGAAAAATATTCTTTATGACCGATAGATATTATCATCATCCTAGACATAAATTGTTAGCAGTAATGGAAATGCTTCTTACCGACTAATTATTCTAGACAATAAAAATTATTTATTTTTAGAAACATATTTTTCAAATTATTTTTTTTTTGTAAAGTAAATGAAGCTTTAATTCGATAGAATTAGACAATGAAATCATGCATTAAACTGTAAGTTTTATAATGAATAAGAAATAGAGTTAGTAGTCCGGCCTCCAAGGTGTACCTTTGCAAGTAAGCTCAGGACTCGGAAGTCGATTAGAAACAAGTCAACCCAAAGTAGTACGGGCTCGTTTGATAAAACTGAAAAATAAGTGTTGAAAATAGCAATGTCGAATATTAACTGTTAAGGTCTTCGAATACTTAAAATGAAGATAAATAGTCATTCGGTAATAGATGAAAATTGGATAATGAGTATTATTTTTTGGGGTTAACACCACGAAACCCTGAATTGATATGCCCATAATAAATTTATCTTTTATTAGTTTTTATTAAATGTTACTATCAAATTGCTGAATTTGATAACACGTGACAATTGATTGGTCACTAGATTGAGGTTCTTACCATTTGTTTGCCATATGTATACTAGTTTTAGATTTTTTTTTTTGTGGTATTGACTCAATTTAATAAAAACTAACGAAGGGTAAAATTGTTACAAGTGTATAACTTAGGATTTTTGGTGGTTAAAAAATTAGTTTGGTAGATGTACTAGGTTGGTGATCAAAAAATCAGTTTAGGGTAAATTTGTCATGAGTATACTAGTTTAGAGTTTTTTGTGGTATTAAGCGTATTTTTTTATTACGAAAAAAATGTGAATATTTCTAGAAGGTTTTCACAATATAATTGGTCAGCCTTTAATTTCTATTAAATATTATAGCACTTATCAAATAAGTAAGTTATTCCTTGCTTACAAAGTTAAGTGATTTTTGGCTTACGATAATCAATTAAGCTGTATGTAATTAGAGTTCGTCAAACACACCTAATGACATCTAAGTTGAAATTTTTTTTTCTATCTCTAACATGTTTCGCTTTTTGAAGTTGAATTTATTCTATCTTTTCAACAGCCTCCTTACAATTATCTTCTTCCTCATACGGTCATGTATACTAGGAAGTAGACTCAAGTTTGGGCAAGCCTCCCTGCCGACATATTAAGAAGTTTACATGGTCGGAGAGATCAATTTGGAGGAGATTAACATGATCTATAGTCTTTGCTTCGAGGCGGCATGTTCATGCAAGTGCCATTTTTTTTTTTTTGTCATTTGTCGTCGGGCAATACCATGAATAGGCAAATTACGAGTTTATAATCCTATAACCTATGGATCAAATTTTTCATGAATAATGATAAGGAAAATACAATGTGTTATTGCATTGCAAAAATTCGAGATTTTTCCGATTAGTTCTGTGAAGGGATGTGAGAGCCATATGTTTAACCGACTATATGTTTCAGAATCACTGAAACGCCATGCACGTAGGAAATATAATAACCTCCAATTTTGGAAAGTCAGATCATTTTTGCTTTCTATTGAACTTTTTAGATTACAATCTCTTTTAATTCCCATCACTTGCACATTATTACAATCTCTCAAGCATTTTCTCTGCCCATTTTAGACAAGCATATTCACTCACTATACCAAAAATTCAAATCCACAATTTCCCAATGGAAGCCTCTCTCAAATGTTCATTCTTATTTCTATATTTAGATAATAGATAACATGTATATCTACAAATTGGACAGCTATAGTCGTATAATATGTTAGAATTTGTTACTCCAATTATGGAGATGATAAAAAGTGGAGTTTTCAAGCCGAAACAAACTAGGAATAAGAATTAAACACTCGGCAAACTAGAACACAAATTAAACACAATTCTGGGGATGATTACAAAACAAGTCCTAAAGCTTCTCAATTTGCGTGCACCCAAACCCTGAAACTTAAATTCGTTCATTTATATTTTGGAACTTGCAACTTCGATACAGTTTGAGTCATCCCTTCCGTTGATGGAAGGGAAGTACTGAAAGGACCAATATTCCTGAGCTTTAGGACTCAAATGCATGAAATGGAAGTATCAGAACATAAACCCACGAAATTCGACAAGTTTTAGAACTAGCCATGTGATTATTCCGTGCATTTGCCTGCTTTTTCGCGGGCTCTAAAAACTCTTTCTCACAATTATTTTCTTCCTCATACGGTAATCACGAGTTTGTAATCCTATATAGTACGGATTAAGTATGTCCATAAAACTTTGGATAATTGAGAATCACTGAAATACCATATGCGTAGGGGAAAGTAACGTTCAATTTCGGAAGGTAAATCATTTTTCCTTTTTGTCTCTTAAGTTTTCAGGTTACAATCTCTTTTAACGACGCATTCATTCACAATATTCTCTCACCACCTCTGAATTCAGAGGGATCACCCATATTACTATCACGAAACATTGAATGCTCATTTATAGCAATAAAATCATCATATCCTTAATTTCCATCCTTTGCACATAATTCCTAGATAGTCCTTTCGGTCAATTTTAGCTGAAAACTGTTGACGTGGTAGTGTGCCATATAGGATGGCTGGCAATGATGGACTGTCTGTCGGATTATCTTTTTCAGCGAAAATTGACTGCTAATGTTGAAATTTCGGGCAAAGTTTAGGACAAAATTGACCAAATTAGAAAGTTGAGGATCGAATTGACATTCATAAAATAGGTTTAAGATTGATTTGGTAATTTTCCTGCGCTATTGCATAGCAAGAATTTGTGTTTTGGGCAAGTGATTTTATCACTAGGTATGAGAGAGAGAGAGAAGAAACTTTTCAATTTCCTGAAACGATCCACCATAAAAACTTAAGATATCTCACAATCACGGAAATGCCATGTGCGTAGGGAAAGTAACGTCCAAATCATGGAAGGTCAATCATTTCTTCCTCTTAAATTTGTAAGATTAAATAAGGAAAATGCTTTCCAGACAGTATCATCAAGAACGGTACGATCTCAACCGTAAATTTACATACCGTCACCACGTGTTTTGCATAAAACATTCATTGATAGGGAGATCGTGTGTCAGAAATTACTGACAGTGTCAAACTGTCAGGGTAGCAGCCTCCATTAAACAATTTTTTTTAATTTCAATGGAAAAAAAAAATCTCTTTTGATCTTCTTACCCACTTTGTCTTTTTCAAATTTTAAGATTATAGTCTCGTTTTTCTATTAAGAAACATTGGATATTCCTCTACCATTGAAAGAAATAAATCACCAACCCTTCGAATTTCCATCTTTTGCACGTAATTACAATCTTTCAGGCATTTCCTTGCCAATCCTGTATAAATGCACGCACTCACCAATAATCATATGAGTTCAAATCCACGGTTTCCCCAATGGAAGCATCTCTCAAATTTCGTTCTCTTCTTTCCTTCGCTCTGATTCTTGCATCCTCGATTCTATGTGAATCCGCTTCGGATTATGGCTTCACCATGGAGCTGGTCCACCGCGAGTCGCCGAGGTCCCCGTACTACAACCCCGCCGAACCCCGTACCAACGCATGGCTAGTGCTCTTCGCCGGTCCATTGCCCGTGTCCACCGTCTCGACCCAAACTCTGCCAGCGACCCGGACACGCCCTCCGCGGTGATCGTCTCCAACAGGGGGGAGTACCTCATGAACGTCTCGCTTGGGAACCCACCCGTGACCATCGTGGGGATTGCCGACACGGGGAGCGACCTCATATGGACGCAGTGCAAGCCGTGCACGGATTGCTTCAAGCAAACGACGCCGCTTTTCGACCCTAGCGAGTCCTCGACGTACAAGGACGTCTCGTGCCGCACGTCGCTGTGCGGAGCGATCAGCCAAACCTCCTGCGGCGAAGGAGCGGGGCTTTGCGAGTATTCTTACTCTTATGGCGATAATTCGTACACTATGGGAACCCTAGCCACAGAGATCTTCACCATAGGGTCCACCTCGGGCAGGCCCGTGAGCTTCCCGACGGTGCTCTTCGGGTGTGGACACGACAACGGCGGGAACTTCGGCGGTGGTCAAATGAGCGGAATCATCGGGCTCAGGGGCGGCGGCGCCTCGCTCATATCCCAAATGGGTAAAGCCACCGGCGGCAAATTCTCCTATTGCTTGGTGCCCTTCTTCTCGGATCATGGGAGATCTAGCAAACTGAACTTCGGGGCCAATGCCGTGGTCGCCGGCACCGGCGTCGTCTCCATTCCTCTAATCCAAAAGGAGCAAAAGACTTTCTACTACCTAACCCTAGAAGCGGTAAGCGTCGGCAACACGAGGATAGAGTTCACCTCCGAAGACCCTTTCAGCTCCGACGACGAAGGGAACATCATCATCGACTCGGGCACGACCTTGACGCTGCTGCCTCAAGATTTCTACACCCAGATCGAAGCCGCCATGGTCAAGTCCGTGAAGCTGCCCCGCGCAAGCGACCCGTCTCAGCTCCTCAGCCTCTGTTACGAGGCCGATACGGACGTCGGGCTCGGCATCCCTACCGTGACCTTCCATTTCAAGGGCGCGGACGTGGGACTGGACGCCGGGAACTCCTTCGTTCGAGTCGCCGACGACATCATATGCTTCACGCTGAACCCGGCGAGATGGCGATCTACGGCAACTTGGCGCAGATGAACTACTTGGTCGGATACGACACGCAGAATATGAAGTTGTCCTTCAAGCCTGTCGATTGCACCTCGAACTGATTTCTCTCATAGGGTGGGTGCGTCTTTATCCTGGGTGCTCTAGCTTTCTACTGAATAATATCCTCGTGTTCTAGTAAGTAGGTGCCTTCGGTTTTTATTTTTATTTTCTCCTTATTTTCTCTAGACCATGAGAATTATTTGTCATTATTGATTTTCATTATCCACCTATGCTCAAGATATCCACAAGATGCACTAAATTCACTGTTCAGAGTTGTAAGTTAATTCTTCACTTACCAAATTAAGTGATTTTCGCTCAAGATAATCAATTAAATTGTACGTGATTTGAGGTCATTAGACACATATAATAATATTTAAGTATCAAAAATAATTATGGAAAAAAAAAATTCCTCCAATCTCTAGTTGGAGAAGACTCTTCCAACCATACTGTTGATTAGTGCGGGACAAAAATTGAACATCACCCGCATGAAAACTTAAACGAAAATTTAGTGTCAAGCTTTTGAAATTCGATTCACATTGATTCCATCCTTTGTTGATGGGAATTCCATAGGATTAAAAAGTTACAAATATGTTTTAACATGATCGATGATGGTCTTTGCTTAGCGGCGATCATCCATGTGCCATTTTCCTTGTTCCATTATTTGCGGTCTGAGAATATGATGTATAGGCAATTTACGAGTTAATAATCCTATATACTATGTACTGATTTTTCATTATTAATGATAAATAGATGCAATTTGTTATGGAAGTGGTTCTATACCTATTATATGGATGTCAATTTGGATGTAAACCTTTCAACTTTATCAACTTAGCCTTAAGCTGTTGCGCACGTAGTGTTCGATCAATTTTCGCCGACATGGAATCATTGACGTGGTGATCTAGTCATCACTGGATGACATCAATTGATTGTACTGGCATACTTATGATAGATTTAGCACTGATTAGGCAACTCCCCTGTATTATTTTAGTGCAAGAATTTGCGTTTTTTTGGGTGACTCCGTGAGTGGATATGAGGGACAAGAGAAAAGAAACTTATGGTTTTCCTTAGCCCCGTACACGTAAAACCTTAGATACTTCAGAATCGCTGAAATGCCATGAACGTAGGGAAAGAATCGTCGGATTTGGAAGGTCAGTCATTTTTGTCCTAATTTTTTTAGGATTACAGACTATTTTTATTGATTACGCCTCCATTCACAATCTCCACAATTCAATGGGACTTTTGATTTTCTTACCCACGTTTTCTATCAAGAAACATTGAATGCTCCCCTATCATTGAAGGCAATTAATCATCGTATCCTTAATTTCCATCCTCGGCACATCATTACAATCTCTCTAGCATTTCTTCGCCCATTCTATACTAAGATATGCACTTACCAGTAAGCCCAAAAAATCACATGTTTTGAACGGTTCGAATCCACAATATGTCTCTCAAATTTCATTTTCATACGACCGAATGCTATAGTTGATTCTATGAGAAGTCGTAATTAAATTTCTTGCATATCGTAGCGTAAAATTTCGTAACTTTTAGGTGCGTAAGCATTATAAATTGATTAATGCCATCATTTAAAGCGAAGAAGACCCCTACTCTTAAAGAATCGCGATTCTATTTTGCCCTCTTAAACATCCTCGATATTTATTTTACATATATTGTACTTATAAACAATTATGTAAAGAACTAATTCTATCTTATCTCTAATACATTTCAATATTGAAATTGTATCTTTTCTATCTTTCAATATAGAAATATTTGCTCTCGCCAATAAACCCAAAAGAGAATATAAGTTTTGAAGTCCAAATCAACAGTTTCCCGATGGAAGCCTCTTTCAAATTTCTTCTCTTCTTGCCTTCACTTTGGTTCTTGCATTCTCAATTCTATCTGGATCTGCTTCGGATTATGGCTTCAACATGGAGCTGGTCCACCGTAACTCGCCCATGTCCCCGTGCTACAACCCTGCCGACACCCGGTGTCAACATATGGCCAATGCTAATTCGCCGGTCCATTTCCCGCTTGAACCAGCTCAACCCAAACTCTGTCATGCTCCGAGCACGCCCTCCGTGGTGATTGTCCCGGCGATGGGGACTACCTTATGAACGTCTCGCTCAGGAAGCCTGCCCGTTACTATCGTGGGGACCGCCCGGGATAGACCTCATACAGACACAGTGCAATGCATCGGGCCTCGGGGGTGGAATCGTATTGCTTGGTGTCATCGCTCATAGACCAACTAGAGAAAGCCACTGTCAGGAAATTCTCCTATTGCTTGCTATTCGGATCATGGAAGATCAGGCAAATTGAACTTTGGGGCCAACACCGTGGTCGCTGGCCGCGGCGTTGTCTCCACTCCTCTAATCCAAAAAACCGAAAGACTTTCTACTACCTAAGCGTTGGCAGACGAGAATAGATTGAGAGAATTCACCTACCAAGGGAACATCATCATAGACTCAGCCACGGCGGTAACGCGCAAGCGACCCGTCTTACCTCCCTAGACTTTGTTACAAGGCTGAGAAAGACGTCGGGCTTGACATTCCTACCGTGGCATTCCATTTCAAGGGCGCGGACGCAAGACTGAATTCAGAGAGCTCCTACTTTCGAATAGCGGCGACATAATATGCTTCACGTTGAACCCGGCCACGTTTGCGATCTACGGCAACTTGGCGCAGATGAGCTCTTGATCGGGCAACACTCAGAATGTGACGTTGTCCTTCAAGCCTGTCGATTGCACCTTGCACTGATTTCTTTCATACGGTGCGTCTTTTTATTCCGAGTGGTGTGTTATCTTTGAAAAGAATATATACGTATCTAGCCTTTGGTTTACATACCAAAGATCAAGCCTAATGTGGTTGTATGTTAATTTGAGG
>JAGVVM010006997.1:0-30661 GCA_019149425.1 Psidium friedrichsthalianum
CCCGGTCTTCTCCGAAGGCTCTTCTCTCTCCTCGCTCCTTCTCTCCGTTTCCCTCTGTTCCCGCCTTTCCTCTGCTTCGCCCGCTCTCTCACTCTATCCTCCCCTTGCTTCCCTCCGTCTTCTCTCCTGTTCTCTCCCGCGCCGCGCGCGCTGCCCGTCCCGCTGCCTCCCTTCGGCGTGCTGCCCCTCCTCCCCCCCTGTCTTCTTGTGCTCCTCTCGCTCCTAATGCGCCGCGCCAAAAAGGGTGCGATCTAAGCCAGGAAGCACTCCCTCGCTCACTCTACGAACCCCACATCACTCTCCAAGAGAAAAGACAGCTAGCGACCTATGACCCCGATAGATCGGGACGACTCGGGGCCGCATATCGGCAGTAGGCCCCGCGCCGCTCTAAAACCGAGAGATAGGAGGCCGAGAGAGTACTGGCGAAGCGCCAAAAAAGATAATCCACCAGCGCGCGATAGAGCAGAGAGCGCAAAGCTAAGCCGCAAGGAACAAGAGCCAATTAGAGAAAGACCTAAAAACAAGAGAGAATGGCCTCAAGATGAAAACACAGCATAAATAAACGACCCCCCGAGGTAAGAAGCAACGATAGCAGGCAACGCACAAATAAGATTTGAACTGTGTTTGCGTTGTGTTCCCATCTTACCCCCCTACTTCCATCTAGGAATTGAGAATGTCGACCATTCATTGGGGAACCGCCAGAACACGGTTGATCGGGTCCACTTTTGAGTGGACAGGATTGACCCCTAATATAAGTCTTTGCGGGGACTTTTAAATCCCCGGCGTAGACGCAATACATTACCAAAAAATTGTAATGCGCAATAACTTACTTCATCAATAAGATAAAAATATATATTGGAATAAAAAGATGAAAAGGTACATTAGTAAATGTCACACATCCAAGGTGGTCAATTTATTATATTATTATATTAAATTTGCCATTTTCTATTAGTTTTCTCTCTGTCATTTTTTCCCCCTTTTGAAGGAAGAAAAAAGAAGAGACAACCACAAGCTGCTGACAGAAGAAAAAAAAACCGGGTTGTTTGGTAGTCCACTGAGCGCACGTACGAGGCGACAAGAGCGAAGGAAAAAGAGGAGACACGTGGCTCGATGTCACACGGGGCGCCTCCTCAGCATGCAAAAGTACTGTGGGCCCAGGGAGTCAATGCGGAGAAGGTGCTGAAGCCCGAATGTTGGACCGACGTGGACTTGTCCTCGCGCGGGAATTCGTGCTCCGTTGTTGTCGTGTCGTCTCGTTGTGGTGGCCGTAATTGAAAATCTGAACTCTCTGTGGCTTCATGTTATTCGCAAAAAATAAAAATAAAAAATTTTATTGTCCGTAATAGAAAACAATAACAATCGAAAGCGGTTTGTATTTTCCAAGAATTTATGCACAAAATCCCAGTTTCCTTCACATTAATGCAAAGCCAGCCGTTCAAATTGGGGATTAACAATACTATTTAACATCTCCACTTCCCCAATTCACTATTCATTACTCTCTAAAATCGCTTACCCCTAAAATATTTTATTTTTTTAATCGATCGCATAAGAAGATTTTTAATTTTTTATGTAGCATCTTTCTCGTGTCTTGTGTCTAAATATTCAAATAAAATGGATCAAAAATATGAGTAATCAATTCTACTAATTATAAATGAGTATGAATTTTGAGCACCTAAATGCACGATGTGGGTTGTAAATGGGTTTGTCGTTGAACCCTTTATAAACCCATTTAGTTAGATAAAGCCTAACCCATTTATAATTATTCATCTTGCAAAATGTATTAGCTTATTTTTTATGAGTAACAAAAGAAAAGAAAGATAAATTTAAAAATATAAAACTTTTCAAAAGAAAGTAGAATGGAGACTGCCATCCGTCACGGCCAATCGTCGCCGACCATCGCTTGCTTGGCCAGATGCCAATCACTATCGAACCCCGATCATCATTGTCGTCGGCCACTGTCGCCAAATCAAATTTGGGAAAAGAGTCGTTGAAAGCAGATGACTCCTTTTTTTTCTCCTTCTTTTTCCATCCACTTCATGATTGTTTGTAGATTCGTAGCTATTGACTACTATTTTTTGCTAAAACCCCAAGATCAAAGTAAAAAAGTAAGAGAAAATATCAATTGAGAGTTTAAAGTGTTTTATTTTTTAAATAAAAATAGGTGAATTTTAATTTAAAAAAGGCTTAAAGTGCCCTTTTATTTTAAAAAACCTAAACAAAGGACATTTCGTATTTTTACCGTTTTTTATTACTTTTTTTATTCATTTTTTCCGGTTTTCCTTTCCATTTTTCTTTTCCTTTTTCGTTTTTTCTTTTCCATCCCGGGCCTCGCCGGCCCCTCGGCGAGAGGACCGCCCACGCTGTCGCCGGGCGGGGGTCGCCTGACGCCGGCGAGGGTAGCCCGAGCCCTGGCCTGGGTTGGTGAGGCCGGCGTCGGGCGAGGGCTTTCCTCGCCGGGGCTAGGAGTTGACTTGTAGGTCATCACCCCCGTGGATTTGTTGTCCTTGGGAGGGAGTTGGTGGTCCGTTGGAGGAGTTGACTTTGCAGGTCGACTCGGAGGTCAGAGAAGAAGAGTCCGCGGAGAAGTAGTGGCCCAAGAAGGACGGCGGGGGAGGTGGATGTGGGCGGTGGCGGCGGCCGGCGCGGTGGCTGGACGGAGGAGGAGGATCCGAGGGCGGAGAAGTCGCCGCGGTAGCCGTTGGGTTGCCAATGACGGAATCGACGGTGTTGGCCAAGAGGGACCCTGGAGCTGAGCTGAAGCGGGTAAGACCACCCCCACCGCCCGCCGCCGCCGCCCTCGAGTCCATAGATTCTGGGAGTGGAGGAGGAAGATGAGGACGATGGGAGATACATATTTGAATCAACCAATCTTTGTTGCTTCTCCGTGATTTCTCTCTATGCTCTGCTCTGCTCCAACCAACAAACAAGAAAGAACGAAGCAGGTCCTGCGGCTGCTACTTGCTAAGAGCAATAAGATCTCCGAAAATAGAGTCGTTGTTCTTGTTGGAGTTGATGTCAGAGAGAGAGAGAGGATCAAAGAGCGAGGCAAACCTCGCTCGATGCTGGCCCAGGCAAGGGCAAAGCTGGCATGGGCGAGGGTCGCCCGACCGCGGCGCGATAGGCCCTTGCCTAAGCCGGCGATGGCGGGGAGGGAAAGAAAAGAAAAAGAAAAAAGAAAACGGAAAGAAAAGAAAAGGAAAACAGAAAAAGAAAAAGAATAGAAATTTTTTTTAAACAGTAAAAGACGAAAATGCACTCCAGCCAAGCCACTTCTTTGAAATAAAGATAGCACTTTAAATCCTTTTTGAAAACAAAATCTAGTTCATACTTTTATTTGAGAAAATAAAAGTACTTCAGATCCTTATTTGAAAATTTCTCAAAAAAATAAAGTCTTTTTTTTTAGGATCATTTTAAAGATACGAACACATAAAATTGCTTTCCTTTCGGGCGCCGTCGAACACTATACTCACAGCCATCGATCGCTGTTGCCACCCATTGCTCGCCATCATTCACCATTGAATGCCGCATCACCACTGTTGAATGCCACCCACGGTCGCCAATCGCCACTGGATTTCGGAGGAAGAACAAAATGAAAGTAGAAAAGAAAAAGAAAAATACTTTTTAAATAATGAAAAATTTATTTTTACACTAGATTTGTATCGTATCAAAGTGTTTTAGCATTTCATTTTGTTAACAAATTATAAAAAGCAAGTACTCCATGACTTGGTTAAATATATCAATGTTTAAGTAATACATGTCAGGTATGGATCAAATTATACTGTATGAAAATGGGTCAAAACGGATTAAAATAGGTCAATATAATTAGACCCCATTTGATCCGACCAAAACCCGACCTGACCCACTTATTTGACACCCGAAGAATAACCCATGTACTCTTCTAGTAAATACTTGTAAAATCTTTGTACAACTTATATATCGTGCTGATTTTGTGTTGTCCATATGAATTGTCCACTTCAATTATCTGGCATTCCTGCATTAACTCACTTGATTCATGTTGATTCTCATGGCTTGTCCTTTAGCATACATGCATGAATTTTTCCCAGGAGGTTATCCGTCTTGGTAGTGCATTAGCCATAGCCTGAATATGCGTAACTGTGAAGTTCCAAGGAAAGTTTAAGATATCTCCATGAGTTAATTCGAGTTTTTGCCTATATACACATATCTATACATATGTGTCTCTCAATCACACTATCTTTTTGTTGATGCGCAATTCGATTCATTCCTGCTCCTTTCATCGTCTTAAAAACTCTACCTTGTCCGAGCCACTATCCTCGACAATCACTCTCAGCCCTCATCGGTTAATTCAAGTCATCTATTTTTCGATTCGGTGTGTCTGTCCTCACATGTTGGAAACGGTTGATTAACGACGGTGGGTTCATGTGCCCAATCACTGTTCGACGATGAGTCGACGCGACGTGAAGGGGCCGATCCAAAACCTTCCGTACATTCGTGGGACGTCCATCATTGTTCCCTCCGAAAATGAATCACTCGCTTTCGTTTCATCAATAATGGAAGCGGTCCTAGCAAAATGCTGTGCTGATGGAAGGAGGAGACTTGACACGTAACGCCGAGATGAAATGAGGAAACCCTAGAACTCTTTGGCTACTCGTGTAAAACACGAGCCCCTCCAAAAAAAAGTCCTAAGATGGTAAAGCGCGCCGATGCTCTTTTCCTGTTTGGTTTCCCCTCTTTCTGGAATAGAAAATTGATTGGATTGAAGCGCCGAAGGCGAACTCGAAACACATCCACTAAGACAAGATCTTATCACCTTTCCATCATTGTTATCGTTTGATCAATACATGGACCTAAAAAGCGAAAAGGCAACCTTGTCCATCCACCCACAACAGTTCAAATTAATCATACACGGACCTGGGAAAAAATTAATAAAAAAGTTACAAACTTATTGCGCGTTATCAATTCAGTTGTAAATGATCTTTTCATTTTTTGCAATTCAGTAGTATTGATAAAAAAATTCACTGACGTAGACACTGGTAAATGTGTCAGACGGATGGATGGACGGATCGGGTCGAATTGGGTCGGATTGAATATGATCTGACCCATTTCGTGTGGTACAAATCCAACGACTCATTCCCGACTTGACTCATATTACTAAAACACTCTCATATAAGTAATTTAACAAAACTTATGAATTATTAAAAAAATTACTAAAACATCGTGGACAATTTTATAATTAAAAAAGAAAACTAAAAGTATATAAAAAATTAATTTTTAAGATAGTTAGCTAACCTGACCATTTAAAATCTATTAAGACTTATTAAGTTGTTAGCGACCCATATATGACCTATTTAAGTTTGTTAAGAAACCCATTTATGATCCAACTCTTAAATATGGGTTATAATATGGGTTATTGACCATTTTCTCACCTCTAGACACTACTGGCGTCTTACGCAGTACGGTTGGTGCTGATGTGAAAATTTTAAATGATAGTATGACATATTTTTCGAATTTTTTATTTTACTTTTGTTCCTTTTGATTTGTTCTTCAGCTGCGGGCGAGGCGAGCGAGGGTCGCTTTAATTGGAGATTCATTAAACTATAGCCAAATTTCAGTCTGAGACTAATCCTCCCACAAGTAAAAAGCTCTGCAGAACACCATGTGACTCGTCTGAAAGTCGACAGCGGGTCGACCCAGAATCCAACAGTGGCATTTGCTTGGACGAGACTGGGAGGCGTGGGGAGGGAGGAGGTCCCTGGAAAAATTCCAGGGGAAAGAGACCGCGACTCGAAATTGAAACTGCGAAGAAAATGTCAGGATCATGTGATCTCCACAGGGGGCTGCAGAGAGAGGGAGAGGGGCAAGTCCTGTCAAGCCATCGCCCACCACGAAATTGATTGTGGTGGTGTGCTTAGCAACCCACATGAGTGGCCACCCTCCGCCGATAAGAACCGCCGGGACCGGGACCGTGGTGGCTCATGGTCATCGGACCCCACCCACCCTGCAAGCAAATTGCAGATTGGCCTTCTCTTCGTGATTGAAAAAACATGATAGCAGCCGCACCTCAAAAATCAGTAATAAGCACCTCTTTTGTATTATTCATATTTAATAAATGGATTTACAACTTACTTAGATTAATATCACATCTATAACTTCCTCTTCATTCTCTTTCGGCCTTACTCGATCTCGCGCTCATTCACTCCGTACTGTTACATCAATTTGCGTATGAATTATCTAATCATGAAAGTATTTTAAAATATGAATCCAGTTGAGTCGTCATGAGTTACTAAACTTGCATTGCTATGCATGTGTCATGAATTGGCTAAATGTGTCTATTGGGTCGGACCCATTTATGACGTAAACCAACCCCGACCACCCCTCTGACGGTCTAGAAATAGCCATCAGGGTTTTGTCTGTTTCGACATGGAATCAAAATAGACGTGCAATTGATTGAATTCCCACGATTGACGATGCGATTGATTGGATTCCCACGAGTACATTCTTTTCCTTTTTTTTCTTTTATCACTTTCACCTGCTCCTTTTCACCGCCTTTTGAATTGGAACGTAGCGCGAGGGAATTCGAGGCGCCCGAAGGTCCCGATGTCACGAGAAGGGAAAACCCACCTCTCGAAAAGACTGAAGAGGTTTTGTGTGGAAGGAGCAGGGCAGGACCAACGTCACGAGGAAAGGCAGTGCAAATCTTGTACACCCCACATGCTAGCTTCTTCATTATGATTTTATCCCTCTACCCCCTTCTTTTCATTCCCTCATAAACGGTGGCGGATTTTTGTTTCCTTTTTTTTACTAAACCAATTACGTGATTGAGAGATGCGTTCTTCTTGTTCGAGAAATTTTTTAAAATTTTTTTTGGGAAAGAACTCTTTTATAATCCTTCATCTTTTGAATTCGCATGGCTTTTCGAGGGTGATAATTCTTGTAGAGTAAGTAAAATAAAATGGAGATACTAGAACAACACCTCTCCAATAGGTTTTTCCTTGTGTAAGAAGTTTTACACAGCAAAAATTCGAAAAGGTGAAGACTATTTGAGAATATACATGGTATCCATGTGTTTAATAACAAGTAGTGAAAATAAATCTACGAGAATGATAAAGTTTTTTTGTGTTTGTCGATTTCATGTAAGTCGATTCTTTTAGGCATAGCACGTTATGCCGTAGAAAGAAAAGGAAAAACACGCATGGATATCTAACAATATTCGGGAGAAATCGATTTTATCGTGTGAAATAGATCTATAGTATAATAGGCTTATGATGTGGCAAAACATTATGAGGAAAGATAAAAAGCATGAGAATTACCAAAAAAAGTCCCAAAATCTATTGTAATTGTGCCAATTTCAGTTTTAAACTTTTTTTTTTTGGACCAATTGAGTCCTAAATTTTTGTATTTGCGTCGTTCAATCCATTTGTCAATTTTGGCTGGAAATCGATGACATGGACCGGGCCCATCCTACATGGCGTAGCCGGCATTTATGTTAACATTTTTAATAACATTTTTTCTTTGAATTATCTAATTAATTAATTATTTTTCTTTCTTTTTTTCTTCCCTTCTTTCTGTAGCTAGGTTTTGACCTCAGTGACTTGTAAAGGGCGTGGCTTGCCCTCACAAGATCTGGCGAGGAAGCGAGGCTCGCCCTCGCTAGCACTAGCGAGGTTGACCTTGCTGACTCTAACCTTTGGCCAATCATCGAGGTCCAATGACCAACTAGAGGAAGCGGGAAGAAAAGAAAGAAAGAGAATAAAATAAAAATAAAAATAAAAAAATAATCTGATCATATGTTAAAATACTATTTAAAATTGTCAACTTCAGCGCTGATTGCATCACGTAGGACGATCGGTATCTATGTTAGCTATTTCTGATCAAAATCGATCGGATGAATTGAATTGACGAAATGCAAAAGCTTTATTATTCGATTGGCAAATAAAATGTTTAAAGACTGAATGGACACAATTGCAATAGGTTTAAATTTTTTTGGTAATTTTCCCTAAAAAAGAATGTAATGGAATTTAAGTTTGGGGCACTCTATACAATGCATTGTGTAATAGAAAATATACAAATAATTAGCACCGAGAATCAATACTATATAGAGGGTATAAAATTACCTTGATTTGATCTAACACAAAATGCATTGAAATTAAAGAATTTGGAATTAACTTTATTTAATGAAGACTGATAATCGCTTCAAAATGAAAAGTACAATCTAACACATAATGCATTGAAATTAAAGAATTTGGAATTAACTTTCTTTAATGAAAGACTGATAATTGCTTCAAAATGAAAAAGTATTATGTCAAATTAAAGAGAAATATCTTACATGATACGTCCGGTTTTGTGAAATAAGACGCATACGATGTTCAATAAGACAATCAATCTACAACGTTAGATCATCTATTACACGTTACATGTTGCACGATGTTTTCTCGATTAGTTAAGTTTTATGGTTCGAGTTATTGTCACAACTCTACAACATTCATATAATTTGAATGTTAAAAATAAAAAGTATAAAAAGGAGTTTTAGTAGAGCTCAACAAATTATGAAATAAAAACGCATGCGAAGTATGTCCAAATGCACTAGTCATACTAAAAGTGACTTTTCTCATTCCATACGGCAGACTTCCATGGATGGAGTCTTTTCTTTTCCAAATGAAACTTTAAACAGTTTCATTATTGTCATGTCATAACTCTAAAATTACTATTTTTATATAAGTTTAATGTGCAAAAATAGAGAAGCAGTATTAGTCATCATAATATGCTTCAATAATGAACAAGCAGAACCATCGATGGACTTACTGGCCGGACAGACTTGGGCTGAAATGCGCTTCCTTTTGGGCATCGCAAATTGTGTGATCCTACTTTAGATCTTGACATAGCGAATTCGGCCCAATTATTTCTCATGCAATTTGTTTATTTTCTCACGCAGGAGATTAGAAATCTAACAACTCGTAGGATTCAACCTCACTAAATTATGAAATTGACTGTTTCGAATCACGGGTATCTTGCGCGACAAAGCCTGAGGACTCCAGATGCAACGACGTTTGCGAGAAGATAATCCTATGGCAATTGAAGGAAGAGAGCATTCACTTCGTTGGGAAGACCGGCATCGTATCGTATAAGATCGATAATCTCTTGATCATATATAATCATAGCCTGTGCGCCAGGTCTTTTCTTCACTCTGATCTGTTTGATTCGACCGAATGGTTAACCAGATCACTCAAGAGCCTGTGAATCGAGTTAATCATGAACATTGATATCACTTGTCGGGGGATGTGTAAAGCATGATACCTCGTCGTTGGAAGGTTGATAGGAAGAAACTCAATTTTTGACATCATTAATTGTAAGATAAGACTTTGTTCTTAGTATGCTGTGGGCAAGTTTTATTGGAAAGTATAGAAGCAATGATTCATATGGTTTTGTTTATTTTGTGGAAAATATTTACTTGGAAAACATTTTCTCATTTTTTCATTGTTTGGTTCACTTAAGAAAATGAGTCAATGAAAAAACATTTTCCTAGTCAAGGAAAATTTGTGCTTAAATTTTTTAGAAATAATATCCTCTTTGAAAAATCGAAAACCAACTTCCAAAATATGATTAGACATCGTGCTTGGATTCGAAACTCTGTGTTTGAGCATGAAAAACTCAATGCTTGTTCGCAGGCCCTTGGCAACAAACTCAGGTCCCTAGGATCTGCAGAGGCCAAGCCTGGTCCAAAGAGGTTATGCCTAGAACCCCAGTGCCCAAGCCTAGGTCCACATAATTGGGCTCGAGACACTAACACCCATGGCTAGCCCTAGGACTCTAGTACCCTTGCCTGGTCCACTGGCATTTTGGCCGAATCCACAAAGGCTGTGCTCAAGATCCTGAAGCTAGTTCCTAGGTCTTTGACACTTGAGTGTGTGTCCATCAAGACTATGCTTGAGTCTATGAAGGTCAAACCAGGTTGTCGATGCCCAAGTCCATTGTTGCTAGGCCCAAGTCCTCGATGCACGTGCTTGGGTCCATCAAGGTTAGGCATAAGGCCCTAGGGCCCATGCCTGGGTCCATTAAGGCCGGGCCTAGGACCCTAATGTTGGTGCTCGAGTCCACAATGCCCATGTGAGGGCTTAGGACCTTGATGCTAGTGCCCGACTACATAGTGCCCATGTGAGGGTTTGTTGAGGTAGATTAGGACCTCGATAATCGAGGTTGGCTGCCAAGGACCACGGCAAATGCGTCGAGGTCCTGAGTACAAGCATTATGGCCCCAAGCTTAGCCTTGATGGACTCGAGCACTGGCACCAGGTTCCTACGTCTTGGCCTCAATAAACCCCAACTTGGGATCGGTGATCTAAGCATGAGCATTGGGGTCTCGAGCCCAAGTGCCACAAACCTAGCCTCGATCGACTAGGGCCCGGACTTTGGAGACACGAAAACATGCAATGGGGTCCTAGACCTAGCCTCAATGGACCAAGCTCGAGTGTTGGGGACTTAGGCTCGAGCACTATGACCCGAGCGTAGTCACCAAGCTCCCAGGCTTGAGTGCCGAGCTCATGCACCGAGGTCCTATGCTAGCCCTTTGTGAATCCGAGCCCATCCTTGACTAGAGCTCGATTTGGGGATACGAGCATGGGTATGAGGGCCTTGAGCTCGACCTTTGTGGATCTAGGTAAGCTCTAGCGAACTGGGCAAGTGCACCAATTTCTCAAGCCCAACTTGCTTGGACGCGAGATCGATGCCTGTGCTCGTGCTTAGGATTTAGGTGCCCGTGCCCGGTTCCGCAATATCCAGTTAAGATCCATCAAGGCTAGACTTGGGACGCTAGTGCCCGTACTTAGTTGCCCAACTGCCCATGCACAAGTTATTAGTGCTCGGCTAATGTGTGTCTATATTAGTTTTTTTTAAATAATAGAAAAATATGTTTTCAGTCTATTTTTAAATTTCAGTCAAATACCGAAAAATATT
This sequence comes from Psidium friedrichsthalianum, assembly GCA_019149425.1. NCBI lineage: Eukaryota > Viridiplantae > Streptophyta > Magnoliopsida > Myrtales > Myrtaceae > Psidium > Psidium friedrichsthalianum. Next base: position 10,929 of record JAGVVM010006997.1, read on the forward strand.
ATCATCTTGAAAACCGACTTCCTAAAAAATATTTTCTAGAAATATCACATTTTTAAAGAACAAATGGACCTATATAATTCGTCAAGATTGTTGGTTATTGCTCCTTTTTGTAGGACCCTACAATTTTTTTTTCCGCAAGTATTCTCTATTGCAACACAAGGAAGAGTGTTTAATAAAGAATTGATCTGATTCTAACTTGGCTCACTCCGTCTAAAGAAAGAAGGATTCGAAAGAATGATTCATTTACTTCCAAACCTCGGGTTTCACATTCTATTTATCCATCCTGTCCTACACCACCTTCTATAGCAAGTGTAAGCTATGTTGGCGCTACCTATTCCGGCTAGGGAGAAGAAACAGGGAGAAGAAGCCAATCTACATTTGTCCCAAGTAATCCAGTCTTGTATGGTCAAATTTGGCTCTGAATAACATGGTCTTGGCACCTATAGACAACTTTCTTGTTCACCTCATTGTGTTGATCTAGGCGTGGTCTAATCAAGGTTGTCTTCAAAGTCCGTCGTCCCAAGTACTTGTACGCTAGAGAGTCAACCCACTGCCACTGGCGCATTCAACTCACCTTTCCTCGTGTTCACCGTCAAGCCCAATGAAGAAGCAGAGATACGTTCAACTAGACAAGATGATTATTATTATTGTTATCTAGCTTACGCTACATGCAAGGAGACAAGGTTCGGTACAAATCAAACAAGAACGAGTGGTGAACTCATCATCGAAGCAAAGAAAACAGTCACTTTCTCCATCTCTTTGACCTTGGCTGATCGAGTAAGAGATGTGCTTCAATCTGGGACACAGGACGAAGCCGCGGAATCACTCGAGCAAGAAGAGATCATCGTCAGGAACGAGCGGCGATCGTCACGGGGAGGACGAGAGGAAGGGGCTTTTGCTCGAGGAGATCGAGAGATGGGACATTCAGAAGCAGCAACAAGGGAGGAGGTCAACCGATCAAGATCATAAGCTCACAATTGCTTCTTCGGCCAACCTTATTCGCAAAGATTAGGATTCGTCTGCTTCGATTTTCATTCTTATGCTAATGATTCTCATGTTATGAGCTCTTTTGTCATCTTGATTAAGGTCCAGACTACAAAAACCAAGAACCAAAAACCAAAAATTAAAAAGCAACAATAATAACTAGTATAATTCTCCTCGAATCCAAAAATACCGGGTACTGATTAATGTCATTTCTGCTCTGAATGTTCTATTATATTTATATTTTAATTTCACATGTATAACTTATTATGTTTGGCCACCGATATTTAGTGATTCCTATTTGATAAGAGCCAAATTAGACGCATTGTGATTTTGGGAAAATCATGCGATGCTGCTGTTTCAAACATTGTTCACCGAAAACCTTCACACGTTAAGGTAGTCCCATACTCGTGGTTTCCATAGGCCAGACGATTCTAACTGGTTTTGGATTATCACTTTGATTTGAGTTACTTACCAACATCTATTCGTTTTTCTTAGTTTATCAATGTTTAATTGTCTCTCTTACAAATACTTCATGTGAACTCTCATATGAATTCACCGAAATGCATATTTTATGGTATAATCCACGTTTGGAATAAGTCTTCGACTTGATGAACTCGACTAATTCATCGAAATACATGTGTCCATACGGAATCATGTAGCACAGCATTTGAAATGCTGCCATCTCTGTCAATGTCTCTACAAATGTAAGCTTCTGTCGAAATGCCAATCTGCAATTCTATGCTAACTCATCCTCCTCCTCCTCCCTTCGAATGTTGTTCACCTTGATCTGGATTATACTTTAGAATCCATGGTAGGGTCGGTCTCGCCATCACCTTGGGCTCATGGTGGCGGTGTTCCCTCGCATCACATTGCTCAGGGACATGCACTCCCATTTCTAGACACAAGCACGGTTCTTATCAGACCTGTCAAAATGGAGTATAAATCCATTTTTTAACCCATATTTACAAAAAAAACCATATTAATAATGTAAGTTATATTCAATAAATGTATCATAAATGAGTTTAAAGATAATATATGTGTTAAATGTATCGTAAAAGAGTTTACAATTTAATTAGACCCAATCAACCTCTATGACTCTCTTTTCACTATCTCTCACCTTCACTTGATCTCGCTCTGTCTTACTTTACACTCTCCCCTTAATTTCTGCATGAGCTTTCCTAGATTTGGTAAACTATGGAAGGGTTCTAAAATATGGGTTGGATTGGGTATGTGTCGGGTGTGGATTAGGATGGATATGAGTCGTTAGATTTGCATCCCATGAAAATTAGTTGAATGGGTTTATTTGGATCGGACTGTTTCTGATCTGACCTAATTCACGCGTTTGATGTGTCTAGCTCAAGCCTTATTGTCAAAGTCACCATCATCACCTCCCTAAAGATTGCCCCGCTCATCCGGTCAAAGGTCTCAAACTGCTCTGAAATCTCCTTGCAGCACCATACAGTTTCATAGTGTACCAGAACTTCTTGCAGTATGCGAGAACACTGCTGATCTTACTTCGATGGCTTTGTCGGTGCCTTTCTTGAAAGCCACCAAGCTAATGAGACCTGTCTTTGAGTGTGTTCTTTGGAAGGTGTCTGAATCCCAGTCTTGCTCCGCGTGATGTCTGACTTTTTCTGTGAGATTTTATGGGACTGTGTTTGATTATTCTAAAAGCTTAAGTTATTGTGTTGAGATGCACGTGTGAGTTATATTAGAAAAGTCCCACATTGAAAAATTGATGTGGTGTTGAGTAGCTAATATATCTAAGTTGACCCATAACTCATTAGCTTAAACTTTTGAGTAAATATGGGTTCAACTAGATATATTGATGGGCTCAGACTTAGGTTTGCTCTTGGTGTTTTCCTCTGGTGAGATATCATACTTTTGCCACACGCTCCCAACATATTATACGACGACGTTAATTAATATTGTAAAAATTTTATCAATCTCCATCACGCTTATATTCGTCTTTTTTCCTAGCGCTAAACATTGACATATTTAATTGGGAAGGCCAATGGGGCAAGGAAAAATTTAAACTCAGGACATCCTGTTTTAATACCGTCGTGACCTAAAAATTCAAGATTTTTCAATTTTAGGTTAATGGACTACCAAGTTAATTAAGTGAATTAACTAACCTAGTTCGAGCTCTCCTAAGCTCTACCAATTCGCAACTAAAGTTCAATATTTGAATGCAAAAGATTTTTAATAGGAGTCGCCACTAATCATTTATGGTAGGTCGATTAGAAACCTAAATAAAATAGTGGGAGAACTATTCTATTTTTATGAACCAAAGATTTTAAGATCGAGACTTGGTTACGTTAATATTTCTATTAACGCCATTTCAGTACTGATTTCATGAAAATGTTCAATTTGGCAATTTTGATTAATTCTCGCTTGAAGTTCAAAGGTGTAATCTTTTTAGGATTTTGTTTTTATGGATTTTTTTGTATTTTTTGTATGGATGAAATTTAAAATTCAAGTTGTAAAAATTAAAAGATAATTACCGCTATTTCTTTCAAATTAAGTTTCGATCTAAAGCCTGATAGATCGACACAAAAATTCGAAATACCCGCTGCAAAATAATTCTATCTAAAGCCTGATAGATAGATTTATTTCCATGTGTGCGGTTGCGGATTAGGAAATTTTCCCAATCGATTACATTTGTAAAATGTTTTGGATGTCTTTGAATATCTTCAGGAAATTTTCAAATTATCACAACATTGCACCAAATCCTCCAAATAATTCATATCGAATCACAATCTTTCCAAATTTAAACACAAGATATATTGTGAGATATGTTTAGAATTTTTAATTTTCGAACTTAACAAGTTATTTTTCCAATCAAGGCAATTGAATATTCTAACTTGCAATGCAGTTTTCAAGATATGCAAATATGCTTAATGCATGCAAAATTTTTTCAATCGAGGCAAGTGAATATCCAAAATCTAGAGAATATCCAAGATTCAAATTTTTTTTTCTTTATGTGCAATCTTTATGACAATGCAATTCAATCAATCAAAAATATGCAATCATAAGCAAGTGAATACCTCAAATTTCAAATTAGGAGATACCTAAAATTGCTTTCCAGTTTTGATTCACACCGAAACTTGATGTCAAACCTTGCACTTTGGACCGAACAGCTAGAGGAAACTCCTCGGGGCTTGTACGTTCGGGTGATACTCGGTGGTTCTTGGTCTCATTATGAGCTGTCCACCCCGAATAGCAAGAGTTTTAGGAGCCTATCAGGCAGGGACTTCGGCTTCGAATAGCGATCGATTTAGTGGCAAATTCCAGATGCCGAAACAACAGCTATGATGGGGACTCCTCAATGTTGTTGGGACATCGGGGATTGCTATGTGCGACTGGTGGCTTATTAGTGGGCTTTGGTGATGAAGGCACTACAAAGTGTTGGCCAATGAACGCCTGTCTTGGTCTCACCTTTCTTTTAATATTGCCGTGTATCAATCTCTACATGCCCCTTGTGGCTGAGTATATCAAAGTGAGAGTCCCCATTTTTTTTTTCTGACCTTGTTCTTCTTTATATAGGCCAAGTATCCAATCTTGGACAAGGAAAAGAAATATATCTTTTATTCCCTCTCAATCAAATGAGATTCACTTTTGCTTTTCCCCTTTTCCAACCGGTGTAAATATGGCCAGAGAATCATGTACCCCTTACGCCAATTAGGCTTATGCAATTTTCCTTTTGTAACGCTTAGAAGATATTATATTCTCTCTCTCTTTTTTTTTTTAACTCTACTGATGCATATCCACATGTGAATGTCTTATTTGTATTGCCTTTTTCTTTGTTTTAAAACAAAGTTATGTCCCATGTGTGATTTCGTCCACTTTTCAACCATAAACTTGGTTAAGTTTTCAATTTTATGGACTTGTTTCAGTTTATTCACTTAAGCTCAGAATTGCCATCACTTAAATTCATCCGCTGCCGATCTGATTGATTTAGTTTGTGAACATCCGCTTAGTCCTACTCACCGCTGGTCCAACTTGATGCAAAATGCAAGGCACACGAATGCTAAAAATTAAATATGAATGTTGAATTTATTTTTTGGTGGGAATTAAAATTTAACTCCCGATTTTTATGAAAAATAAATGACTATAAAAATAAAATTTAGGTGTTAACAAATACCATGTGAGATTTTGTTAGATCACATCTGACTAATCGAAAATCTTAAGCTATTAGATGAATGCCTTGTTTAATATTTAAATACTCTATGACTCTCCTTCACACTTGGTTTGGTCTTTTTGCCAATTCTAAGTGTGGACGTATTTAATTAGAGAGAAATGGGGCCTAAAAAGGCACAAAAAAATTTGAATTCAAGACATCTTGCTTTGATACCATATGAGATTTTGTAAGACCACATTAAGCTAATCTAAAAATTTCAACTATTAGATGAATGTGTTATTTAATATATAAATATTCTATCACCTAGGATGAACACTCGCTGTGTGCCGGTCTTTCATGATTCCTAAGTCTGTTGTCTATGGGATGAGGGTTTTTGTCTATGGTAAGATACTTAAATGAGGGTGATAAATAGCGGTAATTTAATGGAGGAAAAAGCTAGCGAGTCACACTAATTTAGGTTGGTACTTTCTAAAACGAGTTAATGAACGTAAGGGCTCGTTAACAAAGACAAATAAAATTGGTTACTTAAGTAGGAAAAATAATAAATTTAAAAATTAATTAAACGTTGACAAATAACTCAAACAAGAGTTAGTATACCAAAACTATTTGCTAATACAATCCGAAAAAAGTTTGAAAAATCACTGTAATTTAGGTCGGCAGTTTCATATATGAGTCTGTAATTTTACGTGTTGGTAAGTTATGCAAATAGAAGGCGGTAAATTAGTACATACAATGCTAATTTGCAAGCTATAAAAAGAGTAGGCAGTATTTCGCAAAAAATTATCTGAAAAAAGCCACCGGCCATTTTTCTACCTACAATTTTTTTTTTGACATGGACCAATGTCTAAGTAACCATTTCAATCCAGTCAAATGGCGCAGTGACTTATTCTTCAGTTACGGTCCAACGGCGCAGTGATTTTTCATGTGTCAGAGTAAATTTACCATTTCAATCCAGTCAAAATTTGTCCATCCACGTCTAAAGTAAACAAGTCTTAATTTTAAAATGTTGTAGTAAAGCCTGAATTCATTTTATTAGCTTTCTTCGCGTGGAGATCGTCGGAGATTTCTGCTAGACGCTCCGAGAGCATCGCGTGCACTATATTTGTTAATTCGTTGCATCGCTGAGTATGGTAAATTTTTAATATCTTTTCAATTTTTTTTTTCTGTTTTTTTCTTTTATTTTCCCTTTTTATTTTCTTTCTCTTCCTTTTTTCTTTTCTACTCTTCCTTCTTGCCCCAGCCGATAGTCGGACCTTGGCGACTGGCCAATGAGGTTCAACTCACCTAGCGACGACAAGGTCAAGCCTCACTAATTTGTGTCAATTGAGTCTTAAATTTTAGCCCAAAATCAAAATCGCTGACATGGACTCGACCGGCACTAACATAGCTAATTTTTATTAATATTTTAATATTTTCTTTTGAAATTTCTTATTATTTGCTATTTATTATATTTTTCTTTGTTTTTTTCCCTTTTCTTTCTCTTTCTCTTTCTTTTGTCTTTTTCTTCTTTCCTTTTTCCTTCCGCCGGTAGCTTGACTTCGGCTATTGAACAAAGGCGATGGCCAGCTAGGTTGACCTCACCTGAGCATTGCTCGAGATTCAGCCTTGCCCTAGGAGTGGGGCAAGCTTCGCTAGAGGGGGGCAAGCTTCGCTTGACTTGCTTCTGACTGATCCGGGGTCTGGCGACCGGCTGAAGGAAGAAGGAAGAGAAAAAAAAAGAAGGAGAAAGGAAAGGAAAAATAAAAAATAAAAAAAAAATTTGAAAAATATTAAAACATTATTAAAAATTATCCACGTTAGCGTTGATGCGCCATGTATGAAGGCCGACGACCACATCAGAGATTTAAGGCAAGAATTGGCTGAATGGATTGAATTAACAAGAATGCAAAAGGTTTAGGATTCAATTGAAAAAAAAAAGTTCTAACATAATTGACACAATCGAAATATGTTTATGATTTTTTTGATAATTCTCTTGACTATCTAGTTGTTTCTGCTTCCGTTTACGCCACACGATATGAAACACCAATTGGTGAAAGAAAACCTAAATACGACATGAATAAGAGACGTGATTATAACACGGCGACACGAAATTGCCAACCCTAAGCAAGATGAATTGTTCCCTCTTTAAGTCTTAAACATGTCTAGATGCAGTGTATCTAAAACACAATTCCCTAGTGCAAAAGCCAAGGTAAAGTCCCCAATGTCATGATACCACTTAGCTTTGCCTTTGCCTTTTAATACCTCTTGCAGTTTCGATTCAAATTGGATGTTGCCCCATCATTGGTAGTGAAAATCATAGTCCTTTTTGACTTTAGTGCGCTCAATCCATGACCCATCAGTAGGTCAACACTGAGATCTAACGATCGCCACAACTTACGAAAGATGTCTAGATTCAATTATTAAAACAAAAGGTAAGAGGCTCTGCACCATTGGCCTGTTTTTATTTTATATATATATATATATAAGGAGGCGAAGCCCAAATGTTACCCCAGAACTCGTCTAATGAAACTTGATCCAACCTAATCTCCTAACAATAAAAGAATCAAATCTCTCGCTGGCCTATTTAAAATTAAGGTATCATTCACATCACATGAGTGAATGACCCAATTTGCTAATCAATCAGCACATGAGTTTCCTTTTCTAAAATTATGAAAAAATTTGGCATGCTGGAAAAGCAATAAAAGCTTTACCAATGGTTTGAGTGCTATGTGATCACTTAACAGGTAGGATATGCCATCGAAATTAGATCTTGCCTGTATAAGAAAGAAAAATCAACATTCGTATTGGAGGACTTGTTTTTCATTTCGAAGTTTGCTACAAGGAAAACTTAGAGGATAATTGCCCAAAAAGTCCTAAATCTATTGTAGGGGATCAATTCAATCATAAAATTTTCAATTGTGTAAATTTAGTTATAACCCTTTTGATGATTTGCCAATTTAGTTGTAAATCTTTTGTCAACTTGACAGTATAGTCATTCTAGCCAAATTTTCGCCAAAAATTGCTGATGTGAAGTGCTGGATAGCCTAGAATGGTTGGCGTACGTCAACGTTTTTTGGCAAAAATTGGTTGGAATTCTCAAAAAGCTTGACAAAATTGAAAAGTTTAGGATAGAATTGGCCATTGTACAATATGTTAAGAATTTTTTGATATTTTTATGAGAAATCTAGTTGAATTCCCTTATGGTGTATACGCAATGACTTACAGGTAAGATATGGCTGGATTTAGCTCATTTGTTTGAAGTCCTTCATGAATAAATACTACTAACGTGGTGGTATCTAATATTAGCAAATTATAGACTTCTAGTTGAAGATATAAAATCAAAATAATCTCTCACAAATAGTAAAACTTAGGGATAATTGTCTAAAAATTCCTAAACTTATTCTATGGCAGCTAATTCAGTCATGAACTTTTTAGTTTGGGCGATACTCAAACATTTTGATGATTTTTCAATGTAGATGTTTCAGTCAATTTTGGCCAAAATCATTGATGCAAAAGTCAACAATTCTATGTGACACGACTTTTGTTGATGTGGATGATTTTTTGAATTCTTTTGCCTTTTTCTTTGCTTTTATTTTCCATTGTTCATCTTTTCAAAAGGGCCAACAACCCTTGCCACCATAGACAAGGACCACGCCCTTGTTGGTGCTAGGCAAGGGCCTGCAAGCTCTCCTCGGCCGCGAGAAAGGGTCGTGGCCGTTGTCTAGATCTGGGCGAGGCCTCAAGCTCCTTGTCGGATTTTCCAATCATTCTTAATGAAGAAGGCACAATATGGGAATTAACGGATATAGAGAACCTCGATTTTGAAACTATTGAATCAGTCCCGCATTTTGTGAGGATGAACGAGATAGAGACGGGAGAAATCGACAATATGAAGACCATGATGCAGCTCATGGTCTGCAACGCAGAACACAAGATCACACCACATGCAATAAACTCTAGCCTCATTTCGCCTAGGGTCATGACCTTCACCTGTGCTAGCGAGGGCTTGACGGCCTCGCCAGCAATTTTGGAAAATTGAATGGTGAAAAAAGGGAAAGAACAAAGAGAAAAGAAATAAAAAAATTTAGAAAATCTAAAAAAAAACAAAACTCATCAATATCATCAGGGCCGACCATGCCACGTAGGATGGTCAGTGAAGGCCAAATTGCCACATCAACGATTTTCCATCAAAATAGGTCAATTGACTAAATAGAAAATCATTAAAAGGATGAGGACTAAATTTGCAAAATTGAAAAGTTTAGGATTGAATTGGCTCCTTGTGTAATGAATTTGTGACTTTATGGATAATTTTTATGTAAAACTTGGTCAGTGGGGCTAATCATGGGTGCTTAACAAAATAATAGCTCTCCAAGAATTCTTTGGCTTGGACAAGATCACGTCTAGGTACATTGCATCTAAAACACAACTTCCTAATGTAGTGAAAAGAAAAGGTTGAACCCAAGTGTCACCAAACCCACTTATCCCCACTTTACATTCCTCTCTTTTAACATCTCTCCAAGTCTTGATTCAAATTGGACGTGCCCTTCATTGTACTTAAACCAGGACCTCCCGGTATATCCTCCTCTTGCTGCCCGAACAATGGTGCTTTTGGCGGCGGCGATTCGTTCGATGACGGTGGGAGATAGATACCGACAGAATGATGGAATATATTTTAATCGCACAAAATGAGAGCCGCTTTCAAGCCATTTCGATTTTGTAGTTTTTGTTTTTGTTTTGCTTTTTTTTTTTTCTCTCTCGATCCGAACCGGGTTCAATTGATTTTTAGGCTATTCACTGTTTATTTCACATACAAGAAGCGAAGAAGGGAAAAGTAATCATTCTCGTGACCCTTCTTCGCACCAATTGGGCTGTAAGCTGCGTACTTTCCGATCAGATATACTTTAATCGAAATAGGGATAAGTTACTTTACCGAAAAAGTGATGACTCCTAATGAATTGGAAGGCAAGAACCTGACAGTGATTTCCTCTTGAATCTGCAATTTCTATCTCATTTCGGGGTATCAATGAAGTCTACCAGAACCCTCTACCACAAACACAGAACCTACTTTAAAAAAATGTCGTGCACCGCCACTAATGTTAGGAAACAGCGACAGCGCACTAAGATGAACAGGTTTCTCTACTAGAGGTTGCTCTTTTGCTTATCCAAATAAGGGTTCTTCTATGGAGGACCAACGAAGTGCAGTGGAAGTTCATTTTACTTTTGCTTATTTAAGTTTGGTGAGACACCCCTCGGAAAAATATGCTACCAATACAAACGACTAATTGATATAGAATCGGAACAAGAGCTCCCTGTTCAAATTTTTTCAAGCCCTTATTGCTCCCTTGTTATATTTTTCACGCTTTAGTCTTTGGCTAAAAGTCCAATTATAGTGCAGAGGGGAATGCTGATGTATTTAAATTCCAATTCTATGAATCTTTCTAGAATGCATTTGTGTTGAATATCAGTCTAAAAAGTTTGGGATTGCTAAAATGGCTAGTCTAATGTTGTACCGGGCCACAAGTCAAGGGTTCTATGCTTTGTCACACTCGTAGCTCGAGATGAGTTCACAACTTGTTCATATAAAATAGGGGTCATGGCCATTTCACAACATGGAATCGAATCTTGGGCATGTAACGGATTGGCTTACATTCGAGGGGCGCTGTTGACCCCATCGGGTTTGAGCGATTTTCCTCTCTTGCCGTAATCGGAAGACTAATGCGACTTGAGGCTCTCGATAGAGTCTCAATCGGATCGAACTCGTATGGGCTTGAACTCATGATCATGCACCCTCATGATGTGTTTCAAGCATCATGGTTTGATCAATTTGACAACTCCTTTTCTTGGGAAAAAATTTATCAAAAAAAGTCTTAAGCCTGTTACAAGGAGAATTAAAAAAGAAATAAAGGAACAAAAGAAAAAGAAAATAAAAACAAACAAAAATTTGAGAAATATTTAAATATTATTAAAATTGCCATGTAATGCCGGCCGGCAAAAGTTGGTCGGATAGACTGAATCGGCACAAATGCAAAAGCTTTGATACTGAATTGGCAAACAAAAAAGATTTAAAACTGAATTGGTACAATCATAATAGGTTCAAAACTTTTTTTTTTAATAATTTTTTCCTTTTCTTCGTGTCATGAGCACTATCAACATTGAATCATTTTCCCTCGGACCGACATCGAATTTATATAATTGATTCCTAAAACACAAATGAAACGCAAGAAGCAGAGCCGTCCATTACCGAATCTCTCTCTTCCCTTTTCTTGTCTTTATCAACAAATGGCCACCACTTTTTCCCCCACCATATTCACTCACCTCTCACAGCGTATATATGAACTAGTATCATCCACCGAGAATACATGACCTACTCCTAGAGCAACCGAATAAGCAGAGAAGTTTTCAGCTTAAACTTACAAATTTCACCAGTTTGGCATGCTCTAGATTTGTTGCAGTCTGCTAACATGTAGGCGTCTCTGATCATTAGTGCTACAACATCACTTACTCCGTCGTCCGGTTGAGGACTTCTTCGAGCAACATTAACATCCTCTCCGATGGTTCTTGTTCCGTCGATCCCGGTGACTCGGGATCCCGCGGCGGCAGCAGATGTCGCGGCTGCAAGAGACGGAGAGACTCAGCTCTCCAAGTTCTCCCAAACACTTCAACATCACCAACAACAGCAGCAAGCGAGAGTAACTTCTTCAGGCAATGAAGAAGCCGATATGGTCGAGCACGAGAAGACTGTCGGCCATGCGGAGAGGTCCCGGTGGCTTACGACTGGCCGGAGCCACCGAGCACATGGCGTGAGGTTGCGGATTATCTTAGAGGGTTTGGTTTGCCCAGTGGGTGCGAGCTGTCTTCGCTGAACAAGAAGCCAGTGAGCCAACGCGTGGCTTGTGTTCTCAAGGCAATGTTTCCTGTTCTTCAATGGTGCAGGAGCTATAAAATTACACAGTTCAAGAATGATCTGATGTCTGGTCTTACTCTTGCTAGCCTCTGCATCCCGCAGGTGAATCTGCAAATAGGCCACGATGAAAATCGCTCCTTCATTGCTGACAGTTCGTGTTGATGCATCCCACATGCCATAAAATTTATTCATCCTAAGAAAAGTGTCAACTGATGTGAACGTTCATGTTTCTTATGTATGCAGAGCATTGGGTATGCTACTTTAGCCAAGCTTGATCCTCAGTATGGTCTCTGTAAGTTATGAAACCGAAACTAGCTTCATATGAGGCATTTCCTAGCTTGGCTTCGTCCGAGTGCATAGTACATATTGACTAAGCAAAAGGGTGCGTCTCGGCATGCTTGAATTACTGATTTTAGTGTTTTATCGGTGTCAGATACTAGTGTTGTTCCTCCTCTTATATATGCTGTGATGGGGACATCGAAGGAACTTGCCATAGGACCTGTTGCTGTGGTTTCGATGCTGATTTCATCAATGGTTTCGAGAATAGTCGATCCTGGAGCTGAACCGGCTCTTTACAGGAATCTTGTTTTCACTGCGACATTCTTTGCCGGTGTCTTTCAAGCTGTTTCAGGGCTCCTAAGGTGGTTCTCGTTACTCTTGTCTACAGTGGATAACATGTAGGGTCATATCTTTTTCCTCATGAACCTATTCGATGTTGAAGGCTCGGATTTCTGGTGGATTTCCTCTCGCACGCAACGCTTGTCGGTTTCATGGCGGGCGCGGCCGTGATTATCGGTTTCCAGCAAATGAAAGGACTTCTTGGAATCGCTCATTTCACGAACTGTACTGACGTTGTCTCGGTCGTGCAATCTGTCTGGAGATCATTTCATCATGACTCTGTAATCAGTCTTTGCCGAATATATATGTCATTTCCACTCTAATCCATATATAATCTCGGGAAACACATGAGAGAGAAGTAAATTGATGATAGGATAAGTAATACTGTGTTCGTTCTTATGTTGCAGTGGAATCCTTATAATTTCCTTCTTGGAAGTGCATTCTTGAGCTTCATCCTCATTACCAGATTCCTCGTAAGTGAAGATAAGAATAAGAATTTGGTCATCTTTGTCTGTCCTCACCATAAAGCGTTCTATCTGATTCGAAAGTAGTAGCCAATTTTTTGCAGGGAAGAAGAAACAAGAAGTTCTTCTTCTTGGCGGCCATTTCGCCTCTGATCTCCGTGATTTTGGCGACAGTCCTTGTGTTTGTCACGAGAGCGGACGAGCATGGAGTCAAATCATCAAGCACATCAAAGGAGGCCTGAACCCGATCTCGGCTCGGCAATTGCAGTTTAGCGGCCCACACATCGGCGAAGTCGCTAGAGTCGGCCTTATCATCGGTGCCGTCGCGCTCACTGTGGGTATCCAATAATGGACTAACTCCTGAAATTAAGATTCGTGGAGGAATATTTTCAAAACTTGCTGACACCAAGTCTACGTTGGATGAAATTTAGGAAGCGATGGCGGTTGGTCGCTCTTTTGCTGCGATAAAAGGTTATCATCTCGACGGAAACAAGGAAATGGTCGCCATGGGCTTCACCAACATGATCGGCTCAATCACTTCTTGCTATACGGCGACCGTAAGCCTCTTTCAGAGCTGCATGTTCGGGAAAGGACTCAACAAAATGGTCTAAAGAAAGGTTTTCGCAAACATTCATGATCCATTTAGGATGTGTCGCATTTTTCTTAGGTTCTTTCTCGCGCACTGCGGTGAACTTCAGTGCCGGCTGTGAGACTCCAGTGTCGAATATTGTGATGGCCATCACGGTGCTGCTGGCGTTGGAGCTGTTCACGAGACTTCTCTACTACACCCCTACTGCGATCCTTGCATCCATCATTCTTGCGGCTCTTCCGGGACTCGTTGATCTCCACGAAGCTTATCATATCTGGAAAGTTGATAAGATGGACTTCCTAGCTTGTATCGGCGCATTCGTGGGCGTCCTGTTCGTATCTGTAGAGATTGGTCTACTAGTCGCGGTATCACTTAACATCCTATATGATTGATTTAGTCGCCTATTACCTCATATCTTAAGAACTTCCTGTTCCACAACGCTTGATATGAATATGGAAGTTACAGAATAAATTAAATTCCCTGGATATCGTCCCCATTGTTCGTCTTTTGTGAATTGTTCATCCAAACCTTGTTCTGACGGCCAAGTGCGTACTACAGGTGGCGGTGTCTTTTCTGAAGATCATACTCATTTCAATCCAACCGGGGATCGAAATGCTCGGACGCCTTCCGGGAACCGACACATTCTGCAATGTAGACCATACCCCATGGCGATTACGATTCCGGGTGTGATGGTCGTTCGCGTCAAGTCTTCCTTGCTTTGTTTCGCCAATGCCAAGTTTCATCAAGGAAAGGTACTTATATAGGCTCTTATCATTACATCAAAATTGAATTCAGGACAAAATCTTGTGATCATATGATTTATGTTGTGCTTGTCACTAAGAACCACCAAATATCTGTATCCTCGTTTCACTCGATGCAAAGGATTATGCAATGGATCCGTGGAGAAGATGAAGGGGAGCGCAAGATTGATGACTTCCAAACCACTCAACTAATCATCCTCGATTTGTCTAGTAAGTACTTGGTAAACATATATGTTCATGTGTAGACGTGCTATCAACTTGGTACATAACAAAATACCTTATCTCTGTAATGTCAGATTTGGTGAGCATTGACACATCTGGGATTGCTTCTCTGGAGGAACTGCACAAGAATCTGGTTTCCCTTGTAGTTGAGGTAATAAAAAATGAAGTTGTGTATATAATTCCTCTTTTGCTTTTCATAGGATAATTTAAATATTAAATCATGCTTTTATTTAATAGTATAAGCTTTTAGAATAGTTGGCAGTAGTATCACAAAATTTCGCATGGTATCAAAGCAGGAAGTCATGAGTTCAAATTTTTCAGGCTTCATTTGCCTCCCTAATTAAATATTTCCATACTTCATGTACTCTAAACTTCTTTTGCATCTTGTCGCAGATGGCCATTGTGAACCCTAAATGCCAAGTTACTCACAAGCTCAGGCTAACCAATTTGATGAGCAAAATTGGAGGGAAGGTCTTCTTGACCATTAAGGATGCAATCGATGCATGCCCAATGCCAAACTTGCTTCCATTTAGGAGCCTTTTGCGAGATGCTACGTGCATATGCTTGCTTGCCTTTGTCTGCTCAATTTGTACTTTTCCTTCTAGAATTATATAAATATGTGTGTGGAATTCAAATAAAAGGAGACTATCTTGTAAAATACTATGTTGTTCCAAGAAAGCATGATGTTATGTACCAAGGATGTGATCTTCTGCCGATGTAATGTATGAATATTAGTGTGTGCTTTGTGCTAATATCCTTCTCAATATAAATCAAGGGACCAAAATTACGAGTTTGCCTAAGGATGCTTTGTACCCAGTGGCTAGTGAGGGCTCTGGGCCCTCGCTTGGTGGACAACGGAGGTTGCCAAGCATCAGCCAATCCTTAACAATTAAAAAAATAATAAAAAAATAGAAAAAAGTAAACAAAATTTGAAAAATAAAAAAATTACATGTCAGCGTCGATAGTGCCACATATGACGGTCAGTATCTATGTCATCAATTTTCAGTTAAAATTGATTGGATGGACTCAATTAGCAACACTTGAAAAGGTTTATAACTCAATTGGCAAAAAAAGAAGAAAAATATTTATGATTGAATTGGCACAATTGCAATAGGTTTAAAACTTTTTTGGTAATTTTTCCTATCACAAACACTTATGAAGGTTCCTTTTATTTTGAGGAAAACAAATGGTTTGAAAAACATTATCTCAAAAATCATCCCTTGTATTGCTTGAATAATCAGTCAATAGAAAATGTGTTCATTATCAACAATCATTTATATCTATATATTTTCATGAATGGTGACAATATCTTCTGTTCATTCACTTTTGAAAGCAAAATAAGCAAATCATCTTCAACAAAATGTGTTCCAAGTAATTTATTTTTCATGAAATAAACGAAATGTGATAAAATGGTAAACTCTTGCGAAGCAGAATGACATGGCTCATCTGATGCCCACTTTTATGGATCTGTTCTTGTCTCTGACATGGGCTTGTTGAAATTGAATTCTCCATGAAGATGCAGAGTACGAACGGCTAGAAGGGAAGATCTTGTGCACCTTAAGTGACAACTAAATGTGTAGTCCTGAAAGACCATTCTTTTGAGAATTCGGAGGGGGGGGGGGGGGAGGGAGTTTTAATTGCACTTCAACTTAGCCAAACAGTTGAGAGAAGTAAGCCTCCATATCTCATTCCTTGTATCTTAAAGAGTCATCCTACTGTTATAGTTACTAGGCACTAGGCAACCAATGTAGTATTCTTATCTTTAACTTGTAAGCCTTTAGGTCTGATCCTTGGCTTTTGAAAGAGACTTCCTATTTGTCTCTCTCCCTCACTACCGATGTGGAACTCATGAACCTTGAGATATCATGCTTTAGTTTGCATTTTCTGAAGTCATTTTTCTTTGTGTCTCTCTCCTTCAACACCGACATGGGACCAATTCTAGGCTTTCTTATTATTTATTTATTTATTTGTGAATTTAAATCAAAATAATTTGATTGAAATAAACATAAAAGGTTATTTATTATATATAAATATATATTTAATATACAACATATCTTCACATATCAAAATTTTATATTCTTTAAAAAATTATGTGTCGTCATGTAGGATTGTGTCGTGTGTTAATGCTATGTAGGTTCTTGTTGCTGTCACTTTTTCTTTCTATGGGCAAATTTGTTCCTGTCCTTTGAAAATGTCTTTTGTGGACATGACCCTTCTTTTGAAAGTGCTATTGACAAGACGATGAATGTCTCAAATTTCACTTTAAGAAGCACTCACGCCTGATAGCGTTTTTAGTGTGGCAACATTGTTCCTCTATGAATCAATCTGCATAGAGGATATCTGCAAAAAGCTGCACTAGCAGTTGTAGAATAACATAATTTGCACCATAAGTTGCTTAGCTCTTAACGAAAGCAAGCACATAGTGGAACTTCAAAATATAAAAAGAAATGGAATAAAACGGATGGTGAGATGATGCGATACAAACCCTACGACCCACCCACTCAAGCTCAACCTTGAGAACTACGACAGGCCGATCGATTATATCCAAAAGCGATAAGTGGTGTATCTTTGTGACCATGGAATGTCGATTATTGATGACACCTTTGTAAAGAAAATTATTTAAAAAATTCCTAAACTTATTGTGAGTAAGTATCCAATTTAGTCCTAAATATTTTAATTGGGTCTGATTAATATTTTCACATTGGTATAAATTTGATTTGTCTCAGTCAATTTACATCGAAAATTGTTGAAGTGGATGCTAGTGGTCCTACATAGCACAACTGACGCTAAAGTGGACATTTTTTTATATAGTTTTTAAAAAAAAATGAGCATATTATTATATATACTATATATAGATGCATCATAGATCCATCATCATTATAGTCTTTTTCCTTTCCCTTGTTGTCAACAACCACAATTCATGTTTGGCGAGGGTTGCGGCTTACGCTAGGGCAAGTCACTCGCGAGGTCGCATCCGCTAGATTTAGCGATGCTGCCTGCTGACACCTGATTTTTATTACATTTTCTCTTTAAAAAGTTAATAAAAAATTCATAAAAATTCAAAAAATTAAAAAATTAGCTTTGTTGGTAACCTTGGCCAAGCCTAGAAACCATCTTTGAACAAAAAATGATTTTTTTTTATATTTTTAGTATTTTTTCAACATTTTTTTTATTTTCAAAATTCATAGAAATCAAGAAAAAATGAGAAAATTGAAAAATCAACTTTGGAAGCCTTGGCCAAGTCTAAGGAACCAATTTTTGAACAAAAAATTGATTTTTCATATTTTTAAATATTTTTTGAAAAATAAAAAATACTTTAAAATTCAGGAAAAAAATAGCATTTGTGCCACAAAAATACACCAAAATAGTCAATATTTTTCTTTTAATTCCCTTTTTCATGTTGGCCATCACAAATTCAAAAAATACAATTCGGGGTTCATATGTTCCTTCACGAGTATAAATCTCGAATCGGCCCTAAAAAAATCCAATTCAAGTCATTTATTTTTATTTTTTCACTTTTAGGAGTTGTGACATTATCCTCTAATAGTTTGAACTTTACCTTGGCCCAATGTACCCAGAATGACTCAATTTTGTAAAAGGGGCTTAGTTGAATTTTGTATTAAAATCTCAAGGACTAGAGTGCAAATACCTAACACTTGAGGGATTATTTGTAAATAAATAAAAGAAGAGTTAGTGGAGAAATTAGAATAAGAAGGGAAGATGGAGAATAGAAAGATGGAGAAATAATATGAGAATCAGAGAAGGGAAGATGGAGATGAGAATGAGTTAGTAGGAGAACTTAGAATGGGAGATAGATAGTGGAGATGGGAAGATGAGATGAATATGAAGAAGAAAGAAAGTTAGTGGAGAAATTAAAATGTGAAATAGAGATGAAGAAGGGAAGATAAAGATGAAGAAAGAGCTGAGTAGAGAAATTAGAATGGGAGTATAAATGAGTGGGCTATAAAAGGAGGAAGAAGAAGCTTGGAGAGTGGATATTTTTTGTGAGATAAAATTTGAAATGTTTGAGAGGGTTTGTGGGAGATTGAGAAAAATAAGAGAGAGAAAAAAAATAAAAGAGAGAGAATTCTTTTCCAAACGAGGGTCTTCATGATGGTAGGGAAGTTTAAATTTAAGGCGTTACTCACCAATTTCTCTACCGATCAACACAAGTCACGAGTTCATCCCCGTCGTTCGTTCTGGCGGCGCAATCTTGATCCATAAGATGACACGAGATCCGAATTCGACAATCAAAATTCGTCAAATCAGGTAACGATCCTAAGCATTAAAATCTTCGAGAATGTCGTTACCTTAATGGATTGATTTTAATTTCAATTATGAGGACGTGTCATATTCACATGTCGTATTCGTATTGTAATTTTCTGCATTTTTTGCTTAAAAAATCCGAATCTCAAATTGCGGCAGATTCTGCCGCCATTCTTGTGGTGTAAAGGAGCTCTCTTGTATTCCATTCTATATTTTAATTTCTACACGCATCAAACCCGAGAATAGGAAAAGACCGACCCACCCGTTAGAGGTTTTTTTACTTGCTCTGCCTTTACTTTTTGCTAATTTAATTTCTGATAGCCATTAAACGCCAGAATAGAAAGGCGACCCACGCCTCTTAGAGGTTTCTTTATTACTGCCTTTACTTTCTGACAATTTAATTCTATATCGTGCAACCCCAGAATGGGTAGTCCGAGCTAGTCCGAAGACCTGTTGGAGGTTCTTTATTTACTGACTTTACGTTCTGCATTTAATTTCTGCACTACTCAAACCCCAAATGGGAAGGCCGATCCACCCGTTGAGGTTCTTTATTTACTGCATTTACTTTATGTAATTTAAATTTCTGCGACCATTAAACCCCCAAAGTGAATGGGAAGCCCCAGTAGATTGAAAATATAAAAAAAATGTCATTCATGTGCATTTCATATAGTATAGCTCATGGCATACTTTGCCACTATGCCGCATTGGACGTATTTTTCGTATTATGCATTAATTCATGCAAAACAAAAAAAAAATTCAAAAGAAAAATCCTCAAAACTAGGAAACGGCCATTTCGACTGGCCCC